>CAHIKZ030004396.1:415000-520000 GCA_903632075.3 Acanthosepion pharaonis
ACAACAATAAAATCTCATGTAGTGGCCAGGGGTCTTTCTCTTAAAACTAATAGCAACAACTTAGTCAGGAGTAGGGATATGCAGGTTGGAGATTAAATGAAGGTAAAATATGAACAAAGATCAAAGGTGGATTTGAATTGGAAAAACACATTAATTAATCAGATTGGTATAATTAATTTTTTGATTAGTATTCTGAATATAGAACCATTTTTCTAGCCGAACCCGACTCAGTATGTAAACACAGTTTAAGTGTATTTAATTTCATATCCTTAAAAAAAAAAAAAATCCAATTCCCCTCAGGATGTAATCATGGCTCTCTACAGCTTCCCTTCTCTTCAATATCTGTGAATTGTCATGACGTAATGAGGAAATATAGTGGAGTGATTTCTGAGGAAACCTCTTGTGATAGGCCTAGTTTAACATAAAAAAAGGCTATTTTTAATAATAATAAAAAATAAATACTCAATATAGTAAACCCAAATTTGTACACCTTGTAAAATGTATGCAAAGCTGACCTTAAATAAATTTATAACTTGCTAAGTATATAAGCCTTTATGGGCCACAAAAAAATCTTTTAAAAATTCAAAGTTCCTTATCTCTCACCCAAATCTTTCTGCATGCCTATTTGCATAAACAAAGAACCAAAATCCAGTCACAGCATTTGTGACTCATCAAACCAAAAAAAAAAAAAAAAGAAAAGGATGGCTGAAAGGAATTCTCTGAGAACAATCGACATTAGAATTCTTCAGTACTTATATGTCTCTGTTGTCATGGTGATGTAAATATATTTGCTCATTTTTATTTAACATTTATTTTCATTATTATTTTTTCTAAACTATCCAATGACTCTCAGAAGCCTCCCTGTGAGCTTCATTTACATTTTAAACATTAGGTTCAGAAACATTAGTATAATGAATGTTTTACTTCATTGTCACCATCTTTTTATAAAAAAGCACATTGGGTTTTCACAAACATTACTTATGCATTTTAAATTAGTTTTTCTGAACTTTTATTTTCTTTTTAAATATAACCTCAATATCTGAATATTTCTTTAGTACTAAAATGTTATATCAAGTTCCAACAATTCAAATCTTCACAGCCATGACACGTAATGTTATATACACAAGGCCAACTTATCCCCATTCGCTTTGTATTCCATTAGTAAGAAAGGAATTCCACTCAGGCAGATTCTTCCTGTGAACTGCTACTTTGGGGAATAAACTTCTAAGAGAATGTTTCCCTGACTAGTATATGATCTTAACCTCTTTACGTTTAGGATTAACTGTTATCTATCCTACGTATCCTTATAATATGCACTTTACACCCAATGGCATATCACTTTGAAATACCAGTTCTCATTTGCCATTTGCAAACTTACAGCCTCATTTAGAATCCCTCTACCTTGAGTGGCTCTTGGGCCTCGTATTGGGTGAAAAATAGTATAAATGAAAAAATATATAGATTAGTTTTTATGAAAAGATGTATAATATTCAAAATATATCTACCAATCTACCTTGCAAAGATATCCCTCTTCAGTTAAAGCTCATTGAAATAATTGGTTGATTCCAATGTATAGATTGTATGAAGACTGTATCTATACATACCTATCTGCTAGGGTGGCTAGCTAATCCTTGTTGCAGACACCTACTCTGGCACATCTGCATTTGTTCAACACCCAGAGAAACAACTTTTGGTTTATACTGCAGCTATGCTGAGTGACCCTTACTTAGCTTCTTGGAGGGAGTGTCTGTCATGATCAACAGTTTGTACAAGGCAAGGACACTCAAATCCTTGGTCACAATGAATTGCAACTTTGTGCTAGCATTGACCTTTGATAGTTTCCAAACATTTCCCATCTACTGTAAAAATCAAATAAATTCTTTAAAGTTTTACCCACTAGAAAAATTCAAAATATAAAAAAATACACAAATAGGCAAACGCAATCTTAGTTTAAGTTGATTTAATATACATGACTTGTTTGTGTATTCATTATCTTCCACAACTGAAATGAAGTTTGTTTCTAATTTTATTTGGAGAATGTCCTTAAATGTCAATATTTGATGTCATTCCCAAACATTTGTTGTTCTCTTGATCTATCATGTCTATCAAATGTCTATTAAACATGTCTATAACCATTTTATTACAAAGTTTAAAAAAAGAAAGAAAAAAAAAGGTGTGAATTGTCATGAATGGCAGTTCAACTATCCACTTGTCTAGTTGGGCTTGAGATAGTTTCACCCAACACTGAAAATTGCTACAAAACCAAAACATTAACCTGAATCATGTTCTTAAATAGCTTAATCAAAGCAAATATTTCATATGGATGTCATGCATGGGGACAAACTCGTCCATAAATATCTAAACTGTCAGCTATATATAACCACTTTCTCAAATCAATGGTTAAAAATGGCTTTGAGTGAATGAACCCCTGTAGGTTTCAGTGTGGACAGTCCTTCTTAAAGCCTCATGGATTGGTGCTAAAGAATCATAAACAAGGAACTGTAGTAAATAACAGAAACCACATCACTTGAGGATTTAGCAACACCTTAAATTGACATGTAATTCAAAAAGAAAATAATGACATAATCAAGATAGACATTCCACACCACTTCAAACAAAAGGTTAAGAAAGAAACCTTCATCAATACTGGAAAAAGTGATAACATCTAATGAACTTGAGAAACCTATCTTCCTGAAAAATTATTTTAAAGGAAAGATTTTGTAAATTTCAACCGACTATAGTACAAGCTGATTGCTCAATGAATGCCAAATGTTTCCTTATAAGATAATGGCTAATATTACCATTACATATGTATATTCTTTTTGTATGTGCCTATGTATATAATAATTTTCTACATCACCTAAAGAGTCCACTACAGAGATGGGTAAATTACTCATCTGTATATTATGGATTCTTCTGGTGAAAGTAGAGAAAGAATTATGCTAAAAGTAATAAGTAATATCTATTCACCTCATCTGATGGTGTAGAAACAAAATTTTCTGTCATTTTATTTTTATTATTTTATTTTTAAATTATGTTTTTTATTTTGAAGTTAAAAATTGAAGATACTGAATTGTAAGGTGTTTCATTGATGCCACATGCTTATACAAGTTTTGATCAAAAAGTATTGGGAGTGGTGCTATATAAGAAAACTACAACACATGTCAATTCTGTATTTAATCTCCTTTGAAGTAATCTCAGTCTGAAACTACACACATTATCCATTATCATTTCTATTGATGGACTCATTTCTGGAAATCCTTTATTGGGATAGTGAGCAGCTGTCTTGTCATATTCTCTTGGATTTCCTTTTGATGTCTTTGAAATCTTGTTCCTTTCATGTGGCATTTGATTTTGGGAAAGAGAAAAATGTCACAAGGAGTGAGATCTGGGAAATATAGTGGTTGTTGAACATGGGGAATGCTGTTCTTAGCCAAAAACTGCTATACAAGCTGTACTGAACAGGCAAGTGCATTGTCATGGTGGAGTTGCCACTTACTGGACACCTGCAACTCTGTCCATTTTTGATGAACGGCATCCCACAAATGTTGCAACACATCACAGTAGTCCTCCTTGTTTACTATCTGACCAGGTAGAGCATACCCATGATGAACATTGTCCTTATAGATGAAGGAAACTGTCAACAGAGTCTTTACATTGCTTTGAGTCATTTGTGATTTCTTTTGTCTCAGACAGGTTGGGTCTTTCCACTGTGATAATGTTTTCTATGGTGGAGTGAGATTTAATTAACAAACAAGAAAAGCTCTTTAAATTGTTAGATCGAGAATACACATTAAAAGGTAATAACATCAACCACATTTTCCTTCTCAAAATTAACTGCATATGGATACAGATTTTTTAACATTTTTTTTTCAGTAATTCTGAAAGAGGGTAACAGCATATAAATTTTTTAGTTTAATCTTTGCATTTTATATGTAATTGCAAGATGACAATGCATGGTTGTTAGCAAAAGGGACAGCCCAACATGTAGATTACAAATTGGAGATAACAAAATCAAACAAGTACAACAATTTAAATATCTGGGAATTTTTTTTTTTTTTTTTTACATAGGAAACTGTGATACTGAAATCTGAAGGAGCATTGGGATAACTAAAAATGCCTTCCAAAAGCTAAGCAAAGTATTAAGAAACTTTCCTTTTAAACACTGCTATAAATAATAAATGTGAACAAGAACACTATAAATTAGTGTGCATATGCAACAGAGTTCAAGGTCAATCTGTGCCAAGTGGCTTCACTTTGCATACTTTAATTTTGTTATCATAGTAAAAGTTCTGATACTTTTTGATCACTGGAAATATTGTTGAAGGATTCTTAAATTACAATTGGCTTTGTAAATAATTAAACTTTAAATTGTTTAAATTTCTGTATATATTTAAAATTATTTTCTATTATGTAGACATGTCAGAAAATAAGCTGTTATCTTCAGTTAATTTTACCTTCAGTGAATATTGAATATAGTAATATCAGTCTTCCTCTATGGCAGTGATTGCTGGATAATTTCTTCACAGATGAAGAAGAGACTTGAGGTAGCCAAAACATAGTACTACAAATGTTGAGAATACCATAGACAGAATATGGGATCAATGAGGAAGGTTTAAAGAAAATGGAAACAAAAAAGACACTTTCACTTAGAATCAGAAAGAGATTTCTGGAATGCATAATGAAAAAAGAAGGTATGGAAAACTTGACACTCACAAGATATGCTGAAGACAAGGGACAGAGGGGAAACAGTGAGTAACCTACTAAACAAGCTGGTGTAAATACATAGCAGAAAATAGACAGAGATAGTAAGGAGACAAACATTACTTTGAGTTACAAAGGATAAGAAGTTGTGGAGAGCCATGATTGTCCACGTCCTGAAGGGACATGGCACATAAAGAACATTGAATATAAACAAGAAAAAGCAAAGCAACAAAGTTTTTAATATTTAATAAGTACAATACAATAATCACTTTATGACAGTACTAATAATCTTCTATGTGCCGTATCCCTTCGGGACATTGGCGATCATGGCTTTCCATAACTTCCAGTCCTTTGTAGTTCTTAATAACTTGTGTTTTTGTCATCTATCCAAAACCCTGCTTCATCATGCATTCACTCAAGCTCCCCAGATAGGTCGTGTGTTGCATTCATGTGTCTCCCTTACCTTTAATTTGTCCTATGGGTATCTAATTTACCAAGCCTACTTTCCTCATTACGTGCCCCAGAAATTTCAACTGAACTCCCAATGTTAAGTATAAGTGTACTTATTGTTGCTATTGTCTCTAGAGTTTCATAAAGGCTCACATGTTCAGTCCATGATATTCTGAGCATCTTTCTGTAGAACCAGATTTCTGTTGATTTGTTTTATAGATTTTCAATTGAACGGCTTTAAAACTTTCTCTATTGCCATTGCTTACTCATCTATAAAACAGTACAGCCACTAACTGCTGTAAATACACTTCACCTTCAACCAACAATGTTTTTACCAACATGATCAGTCATTTGATAGTTACCAAATATTTCTTCTATGTGCCATGTCCCTTCAGGATGTTGCTGATCATGGCTCTCCATAATTTCCTATCTTTTGTAGCTCTTAATAAATTTTGTCTTTTTGTTATCTTTCCTAAACCTTGTTCTGCCATCCACTTACTCATGCTCACCAATTATAAATTATACATTTTTTTTTCTGTCCCTCTTGCCTTCAATCTGTCCTATGAGCATCAAATTTTCCAAGCACTCTTTCCTCATTACGTGCCTTAGAAATTTCAACTGTCTCTTACTAGTGTTAAATATAAGTTTCCTTTTTTGTTTCCATTTTATCTAAAACTGTCATTGCTCACACGTTTGGTCTATTGTATTCTTAGCATCATTCTGTAAAATCACATTTCTGTTGTTTCAAATCTTTTCATCTGTGAGAAAATTGTCCAGCATTCACTGCCATATAGGAGGACTGATATTACACAACAGTTCAGTACTCTTTGTTTCTAATGAAATTCTGTTTCTTAATACTTTGCTTAGCTTTTGGAATACATCTTTAGTTATCCCAATGGTCCTTTGGATTTCAGTATCACAGTTTCCTGTGTTAAAACAATTCCCAGATATTTAAATTGTTGTACTTGTTTAATTTTGTTATATCCAATTTGTAATCTATATGTTAGGCTGTACCTTTTGCTAACAACCATGCATTCTGTCATCTTGCAATTACATATAAAATGCAAAGATTAAACCATCATATTTAACAAATTATATGCTGCTACCCTCTTTCAGAATTACTGAAAAAAAAAAAAATGTTAAAAAATCTGTATCAATATGCAGTTAATTTTTAGAAGGAAAATGTGGTTGATGTTATTACCTTTTAATGTGTATTCTCGATCTAACAATTTAAAGAGCTTTTCTTGTTTGTTAATTAAATGTTAGTAGCGAAATAAATTTTTCAGTGGTCCTTTCATCTTTTAAATACACTTCTATATTCATAAAAAAAAAAAATAGTTACTTTTGAAAAAGACTTTAAATAAACCTGGTAACCTTCAACTCTTGTATGACTAATAAATTAATAAAAAAAAGAAAAAGGCCAAAATTTAAGGAAAAAAAAAATGAAGGTAAAATTATTTGCTTTTATTTTTCTTCTTTCCATATTAATCTCTTCTTCACAATTCGCCTTGAGCTTAAAATGAGAGATAAAAAGGCACCCAAGCAACCTTGTGTGTGTGTGTGTGTGTGTGTGTGTGTTCAAGTTAATGCATCTTCCTTCTGGAACTGCTTAGAGAAGGAATGTTATCAGAGACAAATTATAATTGAGTTTGTTTCCAGGATGCTGACCACAAAATTTGCCATCCAAATCTGCCAGATTCCCAGCTGATGAGGCAATATAGTTTCTTCACTTTCACTGTTTGCTTCAGTAACAAATTCTTAAAAGTTAAAAGTCTTTTAGAAAAAATTTATTAAAAAATGTCTCAAGCCCCAAGCATTGAATATTGGAATTTTTTAATAAACAAAAACAGTTTAAAAGATTTTATCAGGTTAAATTCATGATTTGGAATTGAGATGGCAACAAATTTTTGATTCCGTTTTATGCAGACTGGTTCCTGAAAGTTGGTAAGGGATTAAAAGTAACAGAGAAATACTGAAAAAGATTTTATGAGCAAAATTCAAAACCCACAAATTGTAGATACCTCCTGGTTTTCAAATGAATTACATTTGAATTCAGGATAAAATTCAAGTTTTCTACAGATTCTAATACAAAATTCAAACAAATAAGTGAATTTTCTATTTCACACTAATTTTAAATAAATCAGGGTGTAATTGAGTATCCTTATCTTGGTTGTTATATTTACTAATATTTTAATTAGACTCTCTGGTCTTCTTCAGGTCAAATTTGTTACCCTTCTGAGAATTTTGTACTGAATCCTTTATCCAGTCTAAGTGGGTAGACAATACTTGTTTGCCTGGTCATGCTAGAGGACATGTAGCAGTTAATTTTTCCTCATTATCTTCTTTTATATGCCATGTCCATTCAGGACGTGGGTGATAATGGCTCTCTATAACTTCCAAAAAAAATCTCTTGCTGCTCTAAGTAACTTTTAAACCATTACACTGTATCCTTGTTCTGCCATTCATTCCCACAAATTCATTAAGTAGTTTACTCACTATTTTCCACTTATTTGATTATGTGAGTGTTAAATTCACTTGGCCTTCTTTTCTCATTATGTGAGTCAGAACTATTGGCAATATAATTCGCCACTGATGGAATAATGTTATTGAAAAAATTCTATGAATTTATGAAAATCAGACTGCTAATGAATGAAAATATTTACTATGGAGGCAATTTTATCTTTTTATAATATATATCCAATTAGTGTCATGACTGATGTGATCAAAAGGAAATATTTGTTAACATAAAGGAAGACATGTGACCAACTAAATCTCCCACACCAAGTACTGATGCAGATACATATATACAACAGTGTTTCAGTAAGTTTATAACCACACATATTTGTTAACTGAATATAAATCTGATTGAGTGGTTCATCCATTTTCTATGGTTTATCAACCCATTGCGGATTATTTAAAGCCAGAAAATAATTTTAGATTGTAAGAATTTTTTTTTTTTTGAGATAATTTAGTGATAAAAGTTTTATTAATTAACCCATAGCTGGGAGGAGAGGTGGATTCATACCTTTAGCAAAATTATTTGCATGTAAATAAATATAATATGACCCAAGTGGAACTTGGCCCTTTGATTAAAAATTTAGAGCTGTTATCCATTACACAACTTTTATATCCCAATTTACAGTACCTGGTATTCCCAAGCAGTCACCTGAATATAGATCTGAAATTTTCACTGTATAATGTCTATATGAATAATATTCCCCAGTGAATTAAATGCATTGACAATGAAGGAAATAACACTGGAAAATATTTGTTGTTTAAAATTATTTTTTTGTTTTTTTTATAACTTTTTCTAATCTTTAGTCTTAACTATTGAGGTACCTTTTTTCTTTTTTGAACTGATAATTATTGCTCTGAGTATCTTGTGTTTAGGTCCTTCTTCCCTGCTTTTTAAGGAAACAGCAAAGTTTATATGGAAAACAGTGCAATTTTTATGTTGAAAGAGGTCAATCAACTTAAAATAAAGAAAATATCTATTTTTTGACCTCTTGACACCTTTTCTACACTTTACCTTTGAGAATACAGCAGGGCCTACCTCTTATCAATCAAAGAAAACAGAGTTATATTTTTTAGAATCCTACTGACTGTTCCAACAACTTGTTTATATTACCTTTTATGCAGGAGTATCAAACCTGTTTATTGCTTTCATATTGTCATGTTATTCTTAATATATGTCTAACAAATTACAATTTTTGTGTAAATGTCAGCTGAATAACTTATCTTCACTCCTTTGATATTCAATTTCATATTTCTCACTGATCCCTCAATTTGGGTGATAATAATAATAAATGCAAGAAAGGTTCACTTCTTTCTTTGAATTTAAACCATAACAGCTGTTATATCAGAGTTTTAAATAAATTTAAAATAAAAAGAAAATACAAACATTTCTAAGTATTTTTTATGGCTAATGAAGATTAAGAAGTAAGATTTCTTTTTAAGAGAAATCTATGAAGTTTTCTTCCTTTTATTACTGACAGGAACCATCAGTTTCTTAATATTGTTTTAATAATATATTTGATTCTGGGAAAACAATATATATATTTTTATATATTGTTACAGAATGTGAGGACCAGAGCCAGAATGGTCAGTGATTGGCCAGAGTGACTTGTGGCCAGGGCATTCTGACAGTGATGGATTGCATTGTCTGGGTTTTGAACACAAGTCTAAAAAGGTGCAAATTCAACAGGAGGTCTTGAGACTTCTGACATGTCGATATGCCTCCCACACTCAGGTTTGTGACCAGCTAATATCACCCATGGAGGGATGCTGAGCCAACGTGTGACATGCATTCCTGTCATGTCAGTTCTACTACTGCTTCTTAGAATCCAAGCTGCCAGAGTTAATAAAACGAATACCAAAAGTAAATGACCCGTTTTGTTGATACTGTTTTTATTAATAGCACAGGATCCCAAGATGGCACAGAATATAACAATATCAGAACAATTTCAGGAAAATCTGTAACAAAGTGGAAAAAATTTTGAATGTGATGTGTTTCATCCTTTAGGACTTCATCAGACTAATGTGAGGTTTATATTGATGTGATCACACATGGGTATGAAAAAAAATATTAAATTGGCAATTTCAGCATCCTCCCCTCCCTGGCATGTGTAATCACATCAATGTAAACACCTCTTTAGTCAGATAACATCCTAAAGGACGAAATGTGTCGCACAAATCTTTTTTTTGATTTTGCTATAAATGTTTCAATGAACATTTGTAGCTAATCAATATTTAGTAAATAGACAATAAATATAGATGACTACATTAAGATTTCAATAATTATTCATATGATCTGAACAGAATAGGCAAAATCAATTATATCTTCATTTTTTTTTAATTATATAATTTTAATCAAATATGGTTTATTGGTAAAGATGTTTTCTCATTAATATTATTATTTTTTTCTTCCTCAGTGAGCGAAATAAAGGGTTCAGTTCGACATTCCAACCACTTAACGAAGGCCGGCGCATACAACGGCAAAAACGTTCTGATGAATATGGTGATAAAGATGAGGACAATAATATGAATAATGTAAATAGTGTACATAATACCTCATCTCAGAAATATAGACAGATTCTATCCCTGATATTGAGCACTTTTATCTATAATTATAACATACCTTTAAACAATATTTTATTATATATAAGAAAGTATTGATAAGTTCTCAGCCTAGTCCACTTTAAAAAATAATCAAACATCAAGATACCCAGGATGAGAAATTTTCCGTACCTTCTTATAGGATACAATTTATAAAATTTGTTCTATTATTTATATCAATGTATGAGTAAATCAATTTCTACAACTTGCTTATCTACCATCTATCATCTTACTCTTCAGCAGATGACACACTTGCTGAGAGAATTAACATTTCAATAAAAGAGTCAGTCTATAGAAAAGAGAGAAGTCAGCATTAAAATCAAAAAGCATGAATTTCATTTTTTGCTTCCCCATTTCTCAAAATATGCCATGTCACTATTATTAGAGTGAATGAAAGTTTTGGCATATTTGTTTAATAACGCTTGTGTCTGATATCCCAGCTTATTTTCATTTACAGGCAACTTTTTAAATTTTTTCTAACATTATATTTATATTGAACAAAGTTAAGTATAAGGTGCCTAGAACTAAAAATGGGGGTGTATCGTCAGTTGTAGTACCTTTGCAGTGAAGTGATCAACCCTGCTTTACACAGGTGAATTGGATGTAGAATTGTACTGGTCCACTGCCTACAACCTAACACTCACACATGGCTCTAAGAAGTTACATGGGTATTGCCATGATCCCATCCCACCCCTGCCCAGGCCAATGGCATCAACCTGCCAGCTAAAGTATGTGAAGGTAGTCAGAAGGGTTTCTTGAGTAGTGAAGGGAAATACCTCTCCCCATTCCACCTGTGGCAAGTGGCCATCAACCAGTTGCCAGTCTGGGTGTAGGAGTTGTTCAACAGCCTTACCAGTGACCGGAGGAACTTCTGAGAAGAGGGATGGGATAACCTCAGCATCTCCAGTGCAAATGGAACTGACAAGCCATTGCACTATTTTGCTTTGATTGTCACCATGAACCACAATTGCAACAGAAATAGGGAGAGTAGTGACCACAGCGGTTACACCAAATGTGCTAACTGAATAAATGAATGAATGATGAACTCAAATGAGAAATTATGTTAGATGAGCTTGCTAAACACTGCTCAAAGGCAAAGCTTGCATTTTTTTTTAGTATGGTACAAGGCCATGAGTGTAGTTCTTTCAGTGAGACACAAACTCATTGTGAGAGAAGTTTAAAAACCATAGCTTAAGGCACTTACAAAAGATTACTTTTACAAATATTTACTTTTTTCAGTTGGTAAGCCTTGTTCTTTAAAAATAGTCATGATTTTTCTCATTGCATCTATTAAGGTGTATCAAAAGTATTTTCATTTTTTCATAATGGAGAACCCACTTGAAAGCTTCTGCATGTATTTTGAGGTTTATACAGTGTGCAGCAGAAATACATCCCATAAGTGCTTCCCATATAATGGTAAGACATTCATTAGATGAAGACACTATTGCCACTAATGTCTTACTATTATATAGAAGGTATATGTGGAAGGTATTTTTGCCATACCAGGTATTTTTGATATTTTTTTTAAAGATCCTCTGAAAGTTTTAATTGGCTGATAATTGGGTCCTCGTCTACTTTACATTCTAAAGTATCATAATCAACAAGTGAGTCATCCACTTCTCAGTTTTAATTCAAGGAATAAGTCACCACCCTTAAAATGCTTAAACCAGCAGTACGGTCATATACTGTTTCAGTTCTGCCCACTTCTCAAATTCCACAGTCTGCTTTGACGCTTAGTTTAAATAATGCCTCAAAATTACCAGAATTTGAATATTTGTATCTGCCATTATAACATCTGAAATGAATGGTACAACTTAATAGTATTGACAATGGTATGTAATAATAATAGTAATAATAATATTGTTTGAGAAACTAAGTAAATATAAGGAACTTGAGATAGAAATCAGTAGAATGTGGCATCTCAAGATAAGGACAGCATTACCTGTTGATATTAGGAATTTTGAAGATGATATTAAAATGAGCAAACAAACATGTAGCTTAAATTCCTGGTATCTGTAAAGTATCAGACTAACAAAAAGTCATACACACGTGTTCTTCTCACATCTTCAGTAGATTTATCTCTAAGCAATAAACACAATTACATCATTTTTCTCACTTTGATTGCATGGCATCTCATCTATTTTTATCTTCTTATACAAAAGACATTTTTTATTAATACATTCACTTTCAGAAATGCTATGATTTACAGTTTCACCACCATTCATTTAGGAGTCAACTATTTGCCCATAGCTGGGACCCTAACAGGTGCTACAACACTGGGTCAGGGTTGACCTGGGAACACCAGCAATTAAGAGGTGATTCCACACTCTTCAAAACCTGATCAGAGGCCTTATGGTTGAATGTAGTTTATCGTCTTACCCAGGATAAATAATAACATTAATAGTTACTATTATTTGAAATTCCAGCGTTCAAAACCATGCAAATTGAACAGATATAATTGTCAAAAGTTGAAAATACGTCTTCTGATACCCAACAAAAATACATCTTTGAAAACGTTTGAGAAACTAAGTGAATATAAGGATTTTGTGATAGCAATCTGTAGAATGTGGCATCTCAAGGTAAGAACATTACCTGTTGATATTGAGGGTTTTGGAGATGATGTGAGATGGAAAGGTTATATTGAATGAATTGCTAAGTCTGCAGCTAAAAATGTTGGTTCACTGTGTCGTAGACAATTTTTCTTGCCAGAATCTTTCTTACATATTTATAAGTCTACCATTAAACTTTGTTTTGAATAATGCTGCCACATTTTCTCTAGTGCTCTTGCTATATATTTAGAGACTCTTGATATAATCCAAAAAGAAACTGCAATGTTATTGGTCCTGACCTGGCATCTTGGCTTCAGTCACTTTCCCACTGTTGTAATCTAACTCCCTTCTACCTTTTCTATAAATACTTTCATGGTAATTGTTCTGATGAACTTTCCACTATGGTACCTAGACTTTATGAAGTTAAGCATGATAATACATTTGTGTCATTATTTTACAGTTGAAATGGCTAGATGTAACTGTAAGTTCTATGTTAACAGTTTCTTCTCTTGCACTTCTCACTTGTGGAACTCTTTTCTTGCATATGATTGTCAAACATTTAAATATAATATCAATTGTTATCTTCTGTCTTTTAATTATTGTTCTTTTATTGTCTCCTTAATATTATATTTTTCTCATATTCTCTAACACTCAGTAACCCCTTGTGCCTTAATGGCTTTACTGCCTTACTTGGCGTGAAATGATTTTAAGAAAAAAAAAAAGAAAAAAAAAAAGGATATCAAAAGGAGCAAACACATATGTAGAATAAATTCCTGGAACTCCCCAAAAATATGAACTGCAAAAAATCCTAATCATGGGTACACTTCTTAAATTTCCCATAGATTTCTCTTTGTGCCTTTTTTTATCTTTGTGGTTGCATGATACCTCATCTGATTGCATGTTCTGGTACAAAAAGTTGTTATCTCCTGAAGTATATGGTTGAAAATTGGGGACAACTCCTACTCCACAGAGAAAAAGCCAAAAAATAATTCTAATAATAATAATACACTAGTGTAGACATAGATGTGTACATTATATATTTTCAACTTTTCTCATAGGCTTATATACTAAAGTGATTTCATGACCTAACACTCCTGATTGCTAATATCACAAGGATACACCTGTCAAACCAAGACATAGAATAGGCTACACTGGAGATAGTTTTGCCCAACACCGCAAATTGTTACAAAGCCAAAACATGAAACTGAAAACTCAAGTCATGTTCTTAAAAGTTCTCCTCAGATTAAGATTTTCATTAGGATGCCATGAATGGCACCAAACTGATTCAGAAATGTCTAAACTGTCAGCTGTATAGTACTGCTTTCTAAGATTAATGGTTAAAGATGGCTTTAAGCAAAGGGAGCATGCAGGTCTTAGCGAGGACCATCCCTTTTCAAACTTTGATTAGCATTACTGAATCACAAATAGGAAATAGCAGAAACAACAGCACTTGAGGGCTTTCAACAATAGCAACAACTAAAATGGATATCACATATAACTCAAAGAGAAAATAATGACATAATCAAGATGTTGTCATTCCACACTACTTCAGACAAAAGATTAGAATGGAACCCCCCCCCCCCTCATTACTGGAAAGAGCAACAACAGCTAGTGGACTTGATAAATCTATTTCCCTTGAAAATTGTTTTAAGAGAAAGATTTTATGAATTTCAAATGAAAATGGCACTGGTTGCTCTGTCAATGAATACCAAATGTTTCCTTATAAGGAAATGGCTATATTACCATTGACATCTTTAGATGTATACATAAAATAAGCTTTGGAGTAAAGATATATAAACAAATGCTTTTGATATACCCTAATATATAATAATAATAATAATATAGTGGACTCTTAGATAGTCCTTAAATGTGTACATGAAAAAAGCTTTAGAGTAAAAAGTCTGTAAAAAAAAAATAAATACTTTTGAAAAACACTAATAGACCTTAAATGGTTATCCATCCAGTATTTATGTTCAAATACAATGTTGCTTAACAATTACGAAAAGTCAAAATCAATGTAACCAATACATTATGTATATTATATAAGTACACATTCATATACTTGCTTGTGAGTGAGAAAGTGAGAAGCTGTGTGTGCATATGTATACATATAGATGCACACTTTCTTAGTAACAGAGGAAATTTTAGCAAAAATACACAAGTACAAGAAAAGGTTTCAGGTCATGCAAATCAAACTGCACTTTTCCATGATTTGTATTTTAATTTTGAAATTTTGTTTTACATTTATTTTCTACTGAAGTTCTCTTTAAAAAAAAAAAATAAAAAGAGAAAATTAAAAACAAGAAAACAACATAAACTCTGAGAAGATGAGTGCAGAACATTGTAAATGATCAAAGAGCAGAAAACAATAACTGATATAAACGCATATTTTATTGGAAACATCATTCCTTGTTGGCTGAGTTTTATGAGGTAAACGTGAGATGTTCCATCACAAAAGGCAAATGGAATGATAAGAATTTTATAAAATAAATATACAAAAGACATATTTAAAGACATCTCTTGGTAAATAAGAACATGGGAAAAATCAAATATTTCTTTGAGAAATTTTGTATACTTTTTAGTCATCATAATGCATTATTGTTGATTCTGTCTTTTATAATACCATGAATGCTTTCACCTGACTCTTTGTTTTTACCTGTTCCTATTTTCTTTTTCAGTGTTTTTTTTGTTTTCTCTCAGGAACAATAATGATATACTGTGATACTGAATGTAAATACAAAAGGAAAAAAAAGGAGGTCAGGTTTTTTTGTTTTTTTTTTTATTTATTTACTAGCTTGCAGGGAATTATATTTTTCTCTCTCATTGAATAACAGATTCTGCTACTGATCATGTAAATATAAATCATTTCCTTCTAACAAAATATAAATAAATAAATAAAAACTGATGGGCGGAAATTAATTAAAACAAAATTTTGCTAAACAAAAAACAAATCTGAAAAAAAAAAAAAAAAAAAAAAATTACTATATATTTCAGTATTATTTATATTAAATAACTACCTCTATATCACTGGACTAAAATACTTATTGAGCTAAATGCAGGGTTGCCAAATTGAGCTAAAAAGTAATGAATTAAGATATATTTGAAAACCTTACGATACTAAGTTTCAAATTATTAGAAAAAAAATCTCAAAACATGATTATGTGGTATTGGTGTAACTTGGCAACAAAACATAGACCTTACTGTATGAATTGACACTCTCTAGTAAGGTTATTCAGTACATAAGACACTACTGAGTAACCTTCAATACCATCTGACCATTGCATTCACAATAACTCAGTGAATAGGTTAGCAAAGTTTAGTGCAAGGTTTCTTTGGCAAAATATATCCAATCTGACAGCCCCATTCTTAATCTGTATTTGACTTTCTGCAACTCCAGGTCATTGTTATACATTATATATCTATTGTATGCAGTGACCTCCTGAGTGTTTTGAACTTTTAAAGTCAACCAAATTCCTAGAAAAAAGCCAGAGGATACGATAACAGACCAAATAGATTAATATAGAATAATTCAGACCAAAATTAGCAGATAATTGTTTATATGAGAAGAGATAAATAGTAGTGGGTTATATTTCATTTGGCAACCATTTTTATGCTTATATATGCAAGATTACCTTTGAAGTGTGGATTAGGAAAAACAATGTTAAGAACAGAAATTATGAAAAGATTTAAGTATTGAAACAATGTTGGAAATGCTAATAACTTCTCAAAAATCAAACAAATTTTTTTTTTTTTTTCAGATAAAAGTTTTGGTGACATTGTAGAAAAAACATTAAAACATTTTTACCTTAGTTAGCATAAATACAGTGATACCTCAGCTTAAGTTGTTTCGATTCAAGTCATTTTCAAAGATACGTCAGTTTTTCTTAAATATTGTGTGGAAAAATAAAACTTGTCTTAGGTTGTTTTACTTGAGTTTGTGTAAATTTAAAATTCGTTTTTAATTGTTTTAATTATTTCATTCAGAATTCTGTACGTACATATAAATACTGTAATAGACAATGAGGAATGCTTATTTGCAGTTTATAGTGTGATTATCTTGATTTATATTGTTTTTAGACCTAAGTAGCGACCTCTGGAACCAATTAATAATGTAGGGTGCGGTATATGTGTATAAGTAATTTTGAAAGAAGAGCATTTCATTAATCTAAAAGAAGCTCTTACTTCTATTTTCTTTATTATTTTTATTGGATCAAAAATGATTTTTTAAAAATTGAACTCAATCGAAATTTTTTTTAAAACAAGGATTAATTTAAAAATGAAATAGACAAAGTCAGCAGAATTTAAATTGAGTGAGATGGAACCAAGACAGTACTTATAAGGATCACCTATATTTTGAAATATTTTGCAAAATGTTTTATTTTTATATTAATTTGATGTGCTCTTTAATGTGAGCAATGTGTCAATTGTAACTTTCAGATTTAAGTTGAGATTTGGACCACAAGTGATGATCCAAAAGCAGTCAACTGTTAAATTTAGAAACAAGTAGTTATGTTTTATGTCAATCAATTTGAGAATTTTAATATTTGACTAATCATTCAAGCGGGGTGAGGAGGCAGTGACAACTAAAAGAAGAAAAGCTCTACTCTTTAACAAATAAAAGCAATCAAGAACTTCTTACTTTCTATCATTTGCTATTAACTATGATATTTTTAAAACCCAGTTATTATAATATTTTATATATATATATATATATATATATATATAAAAATCTCCAGGTAAGAAGAGAATGAATAGAGTACAATTCCAACATTCATAACATTTAATTTAAAAGAGGGCTCAATACAAAGTAGAGCAATAAGTTTTATTTTAGGATATTACAAATAATACTTAATAAAAGTGAAACAGGTTAGATTGATAAATGGTTCCCATTTGTTCTTAATTATTTATTCGAAAAATTATAACATAAATATGTTATAAAATCACTACAAAAATAGCCATTTTGTTTCAACACATCTGGTGTCTTATCAAGTGATGATGTAGAATGTGACTCACTGGTGATTTTCTTTCATCTTTTCATGATAATGTTATTAAGCTTATCAGATAATATGAAAAGAATTTACATAAAATAAATAGACAAAACTTGTCTATATTATTTAATGAAACATGCATCTCTCTCTCTCTATATATATATATATATATATATGAGGAATTAATTTTTTATATATATATCTCTTACCATGCTTTGAATATAGTTCCTATTATATATTTAGAGATTTTTGATAAAATCCAAAAAAGAATCTGCAATATTATTGGTCCTGACCTGGTATTTTGTCTTCAGTCACTTTCTTATTGCCATAATGTAACTTCCTTTTGCCTTTTTTTTTTATAAATACTTTCATGGTAACTGTTCAAATAAACTCTTTGCTATTGTACTTAGGCTTTTTGAATTTAAGCACAGTACTAGACTGGCAACGAGGTATTATGAATTTATAGTTGAACTAGCTAGATGTAACCATAAGTTCTCTGCTAACAGTTTATTTTCTCGGACTTCTTGCTAGCAAAATTCTTTTCTGTCTCATGCATTCAAACCAATTTTGATCTTCAAAATTTAAATATTAATTGTTATCTGCTATCTTCTATTACTCTTGCTCTTTACTAATGTTTCTCTTTTTTTCTCATTTTTTCAAACTCAGTGATCCCCTTGTGTCTTAGAGGCTTTATTTGGAGTGATATGATTAAATAAAAAAAAAAAAAAGAAAAAAAAAAGAGGATTTTATGTATAAGGAATTAATGAATTTTATTTTCAATCTGACATATCTCAGTTATTTCCCTTGGAGAGTTGAACTAAAAGTGAAATATCTGAGATATATTGAAAGAGGCATGGCATGTAGAACTAGAAGAATCAACCCCCATTGACGAAATAAAGGGTTTGAAATTCCAATCACCTGAAGAAGACCAGAGCATACAATGGCCAAAACATTGTGATTATGGCTATGAAGATGAGGATTACTGTCTGAATAATGTGAATAGTGCAAATGTGAACTGTCTGCAAGTATTTTTTTCAGAATTACTTTAATCCAACATTTATTTATTGCTCTTCAAAAAAGGTTGATTCTTGGGAAACATTCCTGAGAGGAATCTAAATAGAACAAAATTGTTTTCGATACCAAGCTATATGAAAGTGAAATCAAACACAAAAAGATGGCTTAATAAGATAGATATACAAAATAGTTTGCCTTCCTTTTCTCTCACAGACCAAAAACAAATATAAAATTCTTGTGTGCTAAAAATATCCAAGTTATTGAATGAGGAATCGTAAAAAGAATATGGAAAACTCAACCTTGCAATCAGTAGAGAACAGAGTATGCAAAAGTCTGCAAATATATAAATAGTAGAAAAGTAGAAGCTACATGGTAAATGAAATGGAATTCAATAAGACATAGGAAAACAGAAAGAAAAGCAACAGTAACAAAGAAAAGGAGGGTAGTAGTAATAATAATAATAATAATAATTTCAATCAAGAATAAACAGAAATTATCAGATATAGAAGAGAGAGAAAGAAAAGTCAGTAGAATCTAAGCCTTAGAATCAAGCCTGATGGATTTAATGGAGCGTGTGCTGAAGATCAACATTTGTGTTCATTTTATGGAGGGGGGGGGGTGAGTTATTTATTAATTTTTTTTCTTTGATCATTTTAAAAGTATTCTTGCATTTTTGGCTAGGTCAGGAAAATGGTTTGGTAATTGAGGATTTTATGAGCTCTTCAGTCATTTGCTTGTCTGAATGGAAAAATTTCCATACAAATATTGCCAAAGTGTTATATATATATATATATATATATATATATATATATATATATATATATATATGTGTGTAAATGCTCTATTTATAATAAACATTATTAACTACACTTACCAGTTTGAAGATCCAAGAAATTTCATAGAAAATATGTGTCCTCAAACAGTAATTGAATTTATCCTACACAGAACCATCACTTGGCCTGACATGCTATACTATTAAGCTACAGAGGAAGCGCCTGGTTAGCAAAGTCAAATTACTGTTTTTAAACACCAAAATTTCCCATGACATATTTTCTATGAAATTTCTTGGACATTCAGGCCGGTAACAGAAAAATATATAAAGATAGTTGTTGGACAGTCCATTTCATAAATATACATATATATGTATATTTAGGCAGGATATTTTCATTCAAACATGTTTCATTGAATAATATAGACATATTGTATCTACTTACTTTTATACTGATCATTTCGAGTTTTCTAATCAGTTTCTTGATAAGATGAAAATCATCAAGGAAGGCATCATAGTTATTTTTAACACAATCTTTTCCAAAATCATCTTCAGGGGTAAATTACAAAGACAAACTTATTGTAACTATGTTCTGCAGTTTGTTCTTTTTTTAAAAAAAAAATTCCCATCATAACAGAATGCAAATTTTATACCAGTTACAATAAGTTTCTTTGGGGCATCCAGTGAGGCTGAAACTGATGCCTGAGTACTGCCCAACAAGACTAGTCTTGCTAACAATTACCTCATACCAAGGCACCTACATAACTTTTTCTTTATTAGTAATGTGTATAGCGTATCAAATTCATAAGAGGGTTCACATGTTTTCTTGTGTTGCTAAAGAGTTCTGGAATAATTTTTTCATGTGCATTTGTTTGAATGCCTATGGAGCTCTAGTAATCATGACACTTCATTTTGGAATGAAGGTTATAAATTTAAGGTTTATTTTGTATTCAGTTATATATAATATAGGCATCGACTTCAATGACCACTTTTTATATTTAAATGCACTTTATCTCTAATATTTCACCCCCATAAATATGACATAGCTTAAAACTATATTTTATCATACACACACACACAATGAAATGGACTAAGTCTGACAATTATTTAATATATTTTCTGTTTATATGTTATTTTAAGAGATAAAATTTATTTAAGTAAATGGTCTGTTTTTTAATTAAACAGTATTAATTATATTTACTGGCCTGAATGTTTGAGAAATATTGTAGAAAATATTAAATAATTGCTGGACTTAGTCCATTTCATTGTATATTGTCATTGTTTATGTTAAGATGTGTTTCGTGAGTAAATACAATCAATCGAGAAAAATCGTCAGAGGTTGTATCTTTTAAAAACAATATTTTGGACTTTGTTAACCAGATGCTTCTCTATTGCTAAGTTGTATAGCATGTCAGATCAAATGGCAGCCCCGTGTAGGACACAGGTTTGATTCCTGTTGGAGAACACATATTTTCAACAAAATTTCTCAAAAATTCAAGCTGGTAAATGTAATTAATACCCTAAAAAAAAAAAAAAAAAAAAAAAAAAAAAGAAAAAAAAAGAGCATTTACTTAAATAAATTGTACATATGAAAGTAACATATAAACAGAAAAAAATATATATGTATATGAATTGGGACCAAATATGGATCGGAATTTGACAGAATGATAAGATAAAGAACAAATATAAATTATAGGAGATATAGCAAAAATAAAAAACTTTACTAAAGGCTAGGAAAAACAAGAAAATTGTGGAGACCCATGATCACTAATGTCTTGAAGTGATAAAGCACATAGAAGTAGAAGAATTCTACATATTAATATATGTAAAATTATATAAAATTCAATATATATCAAGGTGAACAGAATTTCTCCCAATAAAATACTCAATATTTGACTACAGCAATGATTATTGTATCAGAAGTAATTCAAATTCACTTATTTAAGGTTGACTCAGGGTTTTGTAATTCTTCAATTGACAGAACCCAGAATGATTTTAATTATTACAAAATATATATATTTAATATTCAAAATATATATATTTAATATTCTATAAATGCTGATTATATAGGCAAAATTTTCAAAATTAATATTTTTTTCTCATGAGATCTCTACAACTGAAAACCCATATAATAAAAAGGCTTAAACACTAATATTCCATGGTTATAATTCATTACATTGGAATCATAATTACAATCGAATTCATCAGATCTGTCTGATGAATTGGATTGTAATATGATTCCAATGTAATAAATTATAACTATGGAATATTAGTGTTTAAGCCTTTTTATTATATTCTTACACTATCCTGGACATTGTTCTACCTGGATTCTATCCTCTTGGAAATTTTTATATATATATATATATATATATATATATGTGTGTGTGTGTGTGTGTGTGTGTGCATGTGTATATTAACCACTAATATTATCTATCTATAAAATGAAAATATTTTTAAGATATTTATTGGTAAAAGTGCTCAATATCAGGGATAGAGGATATGTAAATACAAAAGTGGATACTGAGGTTAGCACTGACCAGTGGCAGTCTGTTTTATATTTATATAGGCTGTGTGTGGTGCCAACTATTTATATATGCTGGTCAATAGTGCATTATGGGTAGCAAAGTCTATTGTAATATCAATCATTATATGAATCTTGCTACCCATAATGCACCATTGTCCACATATATAAACAGTCAAGCCAATGAACAACACACATGGTCTGATGATTGCATTCAAGCATGAAAAAAGACTGTTACTGCTCAGTATTTATAAACTTGCTCACCACTTATTAAGCATATCATATTAAAGTAAGCATAGTATATTAGAATATTTAAGCAGTAATCCTTAGTATGGACATATATGATTGATTGATTTGTTTTCTATGGTTTATCAACCATTTGCAGGTTATTTAAAGCCAGAAAATATTTTTAGATTTTAAGAATGGTTTAGTGATACAAGCCTTACTAATTAACCCATAGTCAGGGCAAAAGAAGAGGGGGGGGGATTCATACCTTTCCTAAGGGTATTTGCACATAAGTAAATATAACAAACCCAACAAGCTCTCCAATTAATAATTCTGAGCTATTTTCCATTACACCACCTGCACATCCAAGCTTACAGCACCTGGTATTCCCAAGCAGTCATCCATCTAGATACTGACCATGCTCGACATTGCTTAACTTTGGTGATTGTAAGGGAACCTGTATTTCAACATATGGCCATAAATCAGGTTTTATTAAATATGTTGAACAAGGAATGTCTGTTAAGAGTTTTGTCAAGCTTCTCCTGGAGTTAAATAAACTTTTTGATATCAGGTGGAAACTAGTAAAGCCTGCAGAAATTTTGTACTTTTGGTCATTTTCAAGGAAAGACAGTAAAAGTCCAGAGATAGTCAGTGGGGCATGTACCAGTCCAACATATAAGATGCACATGCAATGGTGGTGTAATTGATATCTGCATTATAGGAATAAAATGACCCTATGGTTTAAACACATGTGTATGCATGACCACAAAGTTATGAAGAAAATGGAAACTGATGCTTAACATCAGGAAGAAACAATTGGAATTTCTAGGGCATATAATGGGGAAGGAGGGCTTAGAAAATTTGATACTCATGGGACAGATAGAGGGCAAGAGGTACAAAGAAAATAACATACTTTTAGTACTTGAGTAAATGTATGGTGGAACAGAGTTTAGGAGAAATAACAGAAAGACAAAGTTTATTAAGAGCTACAAGGGACAGGAAGTTGTGGAGAGTCATGATCACCTACATCCTGAGGGGACATGGCACATAAAGAAGTATGCATAGATATTTATTTATTTGTTTTATGCGCACTGATTGTCCTCTAAGCCCACTCAAAAGGTAAACAGCATTTGATGTTTGACATGAGTTTTACCAAATTTGACAGAACAATGAACAAAGACAAAGCATATCCATCATTGCTGACAATTGGGGGTGCTAAAAGAGTAGATGGTCTGAAAAATGATCTAATTTAGGATGGGAAAAATTTAGACTAGTTAGTTTATTCTACCCCACTTACAAGTGTACTGTAACACATTAGGGTAATAAGAGCACTACATGTACTGCACCAGTAACAGCAGTGGGTGTGTCTAGAGCAAGATAGTGAGATGTAGCCCATCTCACTTCAGGTTGGTTTAGAATTCAAAGTTTTTCTTTTTTCTAAACTGGTTACCACCTCAAGGCAAGAGAACCCAGTTTGTCTTTCTGTTTAACCCATAGCTAGAGAAAGATAGATTTCTGCATGTTCCAAGGGTATTAACAGGAAGTGAAAAAACAGAAATGAGCAGGAATTGAACTCAGCACCCCAAAATCACTCTCTGTGCTAATAACCATTACACCATCTTCAACTCCAAACAGGAGTAACTCAAAAGGAACAATTAGATCATCTCAAAATGAACACAACTATTTATTATTAAGACAATTATTATTAAGACAATTATTATTAAGACAATTCTAATTTTGCCTAATTTATGTCATTTATTGAATGGTATACAAGTGATTCATTGCATACAATCTGTTACAGTCAATCATGATTATTTATTGGCCATCTGTTCATTGTGGGGTTGTAAACTGATAAAAATATAGATAAGAAACTTTGAATTTAATGTAAACATGCACCAAAGAAAATATTATTTTGTTTTGGTTCATATCAAAGCAAAAACATTCACACTCATTCTTCCTATTGTGTTGTTTTTGTTTCTTTGTCTCCACTTCAAATATTACCGCACGCATTTACATATAAGCCAACTTCATGTATAGTGTGATCCCAAAATTTTTTGGCATGAATTTTGATCCTCTCCAGAAAAATTTACCTGTGTTTTGTGCAAATTAAAATTATTATACGCTTACATAAAGCAATATTTACAGTTTTTCATTTAGGCTTGGAATTTGTTAATTTCTTGGAATTCAAAGGGTTGCATCATCTCTTCTTGAATTTGTAATGCCATAAATTATACTAATGTTTTGTTTAACAAGTTGAATGCACATGAAACCTGATTAACCAATGAAAATCAAACACCACAAAAGTAAAAATACCAAAATTTCTTTCTTCTTTATATTTGCATGGTAAATACCATATTTTTTGGCTTACAAGATGCTGCAGCTTGGAAGGTGCAACCTAATATTGGAAAGAAATTTCTAAGAAAAAAAAAAGAAGTCATTCTCCTACAACAACACATTCACTGTGAGTTCCTCACATACTGGTGCCACGTATTGTTTATATTAATCACTAATCCTATTTTGTTTGTATGGTAAACAGAGCATATTTAATCTTGTGACTCAGCTCCGGGAAGGTTTATAATCTTGGAAATACTTGTAACAGCTAAGTACTGAGGTTTCATCATATAAAAGGCTGAATTAGATAGCTAACATTATAGACATACAACATACAAATCTATGCCCCTATCAGTCAAGCCAATTAGGTGACCATCCAAGCTTACTTGAACCTGGGTGTTGACTTACATTCATCTTAGAAGATGGACACATATTTTTCAGGCTATTTTTTTTTTAGGAAAAAAGTGCATCTTGTAAGCCAGAAAATATGGTATACTTCATGAATTTCTGCTTCATATTAGTTTTTATTATAAATATTCTATAACTTATTTAATGGTGTGAGATTTTTTTTACATACCTCAAGTATTGCTCATGTTGAAAAAATAAATAGATGTATGATAAAAATACAGTTTTCAGGTATGCTATATTTATGGTTTAAAATGCACACTTGCAAGGATAAAGCATATGTAAATATAAAAGTGGACATTGAGATCAACACCCTGAGGCAACAGTCTGTTTCATGCTTAAATGCAATCATTAGGCTATGTGTGTTGTGTTTTGGCTTGACTGTATATGGTGCATTATGGGTAGGTCTGTTGTATTATTTTAATAGTTATTTGGATAGGTGGTAATGGTTATGTTTTGAATTATTTTAGGGGCTATTGAGTGGAAATAATTGTGGATCCAAATGCAGTTTTCTGGCTATTTTATAATGTTGTTGGTTAACTTTTTTACTCATTATTTATTATTTGTTGTTGGTTGTTATTATTATGTTTACTTGTTTTTATATGTGGACTCATGGTTTGTTAATTGGTTTGTTATTTACTTATTTATTGATTTGGATTAATATATTTTATTTATTTATTTTGTTCATTTTTGTATATTTATAAATGTATGCGTGTAATAGTATAGTTATTTATACATATTTTCTTAATTTTAGATATATTGTCAAGAAGGATATAATCTAAAAACAGAAAGAAAATAAACTGAGTGATGAAAACATGTTGGGAATAGCAACTGAAATCAGAGAACAATTAAGAAATTGACAAACATTAGCAAGGTAATAAAAAAAAAGAAATTACTGACTTTAAGAAAGTCACCAAAAGTGTTGAGAAAAATGAAAAGAGTAAGACATGAAAGCAACAAACCTGCTTCCTTTAAGCAAAGATCACAAAAAGAAATATATAAGTTGCATTTGGAAGTACATGAGAATTGATTTCTCGATGATAATTTTTGGTGATTGACATTGATCTATATTAAATGGACCTGGGTTCTTCATGTCAAACAACATAACTTGTTTTGGAGCATGTGATGCCATAATACTAGAGTTCTTGATCAAATTGATCACACACTCCAAAACATATATTTAACTGTCAATAAAGAGCATAATTAAAAAAACAAATTTTGGTCTACACATATTTTGTCTTAGTGTTTACCTATGTATGGAAAAAAATTGCGCCCTGAAGATAACAATTGGAAATTATTGAAAGTACTCGTCATGTGCCTTCCATCTGATAATAACTCAAATATAAGGATTTTATTATTCAAGGAATTGATAGTAAGTTAATGTCTAAGTAAGTGAAGTGATTTCGCCATTAATCACATTAATGTTGCTATTTAATTCTTTGTATAAATTGTTCCTTTATGATGTGAAAGATTATCTATGTATGCTTCTTACAGAATATAGGTATAGTAGACCAATGAAATACATTCAAAAAGTCATAATAATAATTGCATATTATTAGGCCATAAGACAAAATAGAAAAATGTGAAAATCAGATTTTTTTGACATGTCTGTCCTCTCCAAATGAAAATTAAAAAGTTGTACTTTTTGGGGGAGAAATGGTTTGTTTTGTTTTGTGCATATGAAGATTAGTTTTAAACTTGTCTACTTGATGAAGCATCCAGACAAGTACACATGCTATTTATTTCTAAAGTTTTTCTATAACTCAAATGAAGGCCCATATTGCTCAAGGTGCTACAAATAAAATGCTTATAATATCTGTTTTATATTTATATATATATATATATATATATATATATATATATAATGCTTAAAAACAATAAATGAAGTCTCAGGATTTGAAATGTCAGAAAATAAACTGGAAAATTTAGAAAGACTAAAATGTTATATTACAGAAATATGTTAAAGATTTCAAATTAGGAACTAATGACCTATATTTGAATAGTCTGGCAAGATTTCAGAGTCAATTACATCTCACTTGACTTATGTTATGTGAATGAAGCCAGTGGTCAAGCCATCCCCCCCCACCTGCCATCATTTTATATTCAAGGTTTATAAAAAAAAAACAATCTGATTAGTCCTTAACTAGTCTTTCATTTGAGTACTTTTACATAATCACTTTCTCAGATCAATGGTTAAAGGTGGCTTTGAGCAAATAAAAACTGTAGGTTCTTGTAAGGACCATCCTTCTTCAAATCATATCAAACACTACACTGGCACTACAGAAACACAAACAAAAAACTGTAGCAAATATCAGAAACCACAACACTTGAGGACTTAACAAAAGCAACAAATAAAATAGATATCAAACAAAAGGTTAGGAAGGAAACCCCCATCAGTACTGGAAAAAAGCATAACAGTTACTGGTCTTGAGAAATATATTTTTCTGAAAAAATGTTTTAATAGAAAGCTTTTATGAATTTTATTTGAAAGTAGAATTGGCTATTCAGTTAATGAATGTTTCCTTATAAGGAAATGGTTAATATTACCATTGTTATTTTTGTAAGAGAACAAAACTAAGTTAGTTGAAATCATGATTTCAAGTTATCTTTATGTTAATTTCAGTTACTTTTACTGTTTCTATGGTTTCCCATACCTTCAATCTGTGGTTAACTGGGGCAGGAAATGGCTTGTAAATTTTAATGCTCCCAAAATGAAACTGCTCTCAGTTAATCACCATAGAGAAACTTTCTTGCCTGCCATCAGCATGGCTAATGCTAGACTCATGGGGGGCAACACACTGTGCCTTGGCTTCATGTTTTCAGCTGACTTTAAGTAGAACGACTACATCAAATTGATAGTTGCTTCTACTGCAAGAAAAGTTGGGTCACTGTGATGTGAAAGAAGGTTTTTCGCATCAGAGTCCATCTTGCACATTTACAAATCTACCATTTGTCCATGTATTGAATACTGTTCCCATATCTGGTCTGATGCTCCTGCTACTCATCTTGGGGTTCTTGACAAAATCCAAAGAAGAATCTGCAATATAATTGATCCTGACTTGGCATCTTGACTTCAGTCATTTTCTCACTGATATGACAGGGATCTCTGTCTTTTCTAGAAATATTTTCATGGCAATTGCTCTGATTAGCTTTTTACCCTGGTGTCCGGACTATGTCAGCTTAAGCATGCTACTAGATTGGCATCTAGGTCCCACCCTTTTACTGTTGAATTAGTTAAATATAACTGCCACTTCTACTCCAACAGCTTCTTTTCTCACACTTTCCACTTGTATAACTCCCTTTCTCTTACTTGCTTCCCTGATAACTACAATCTTCAAAAATTTAAATGCAATGTCAATCACCATCTTTTATCTTCTTGAACCCCCTTCAGCTTTTATACTTTCCTTGGTCATCCCTATACATAATCTTTTCTCTCACTTTCACTTTCTGTAATCCCTTGCATACCAGTGCCATTCCTGCTTTGCTTGGGGTGAAATGATTAAAAAAAAAGCCATAATGGTAAATGGGGTGACTTGAAACATTGAGTGTTGCTTCAGTTGTTAATATATGTAATATAACCAATTTTAAATACAGGATATCTGTATGAGACCATGGCCAGTATTACTTTTATATATTAACAATATTTAATAAAATATTAAGTTTAAGTTCAAGATTAAAATAAAATCTTACCTGTAATACAAAGTATAATAAAATGAATATACTTATTGTTCAGTTTTAGCCAAAGTAAATGGACTAATAAGATATGCATAGTTGATTAGTAAACTAATATATTTTAGCCTAATAGATGACCTGCATATTACTACTACATATGGTCTGGTGCTCCTTCTCTATATTCATAGATTCTTGATAAAATCCAAAGAATCCACAATGTTATTGGTCCTGACCTGGCATCTCACCTGCAGTCACTTTCCCACTGTGGTAATGTAGCTTCCCTTTACCTTTTCTATAAATACTTTTATGGTAATTGTTCTAATGAACTTTCCTTTATGGTATCTAGACTATAAATTTAAGTGCAGTACGAGATTGGTGGCAAGGTCTCATCAGTTTACAGTCAACTTGGCTAGATGTAACCATAAGTTCAATGATGACAGTCTTTTCTCACACTCCTCACCCGTGGAACTCTTGCTTTCCAGCCAACTTTGATCTTTAAAAATTTAAATGCAATGTCAATCATCCTCTTGAGTCCTCTTCAATTGTTCTTGTTCCTTAATGTTTTTCTTTTCTTATTCTTGCACACTTGGTAATGCCTTGTGCCTTGCATGGGGTGAAATGATAAAAAAAATAAAGAAACAAAAACATGATTGGATTCCAGTGGTGAAAGCTTGTTCAGAACCAGGCACAACTTTCAGAACTGGTAACAGAGAAATGGCGCACAGTGTGCCACAAAGTTTCCAATCATCCCTCCTCAGGCTTGAATTCAGAATTTTCCATCTCTTATACTGGTTGCCAACCAAGTAATAGTGCCTCATCTGTCTTGCTATTTAACCCATAGTTGGTGGGATAAAATATGGTTTCATACATTTTGCAATGTTATGTATGCAAAAGTTAATGTAACAAGTTCAGCTGTAATTTGAATTTGGTTTGCCAATTTCTCTTTTCAAATCACTATCCATTAGACTACCCACACATTCCACAGACATACATATATAATTGGGAAGCATTTGCTTGAGGGTTCCCTATACATGTTCAAACATGCAAAACTGAAAAATATAGTGTGCATATTTATTGGATTCAGGGATGTTTGTTTGATCTTTTTTCTTTTACATGAATTTATATTTTATAGTAATAATTACCATGTGTAATCATTTGGTGTCAGAATATAAATTCTCTTTTATTGTTAATATCCAGATCAGAAAAAGCAATAATCATAGAAAGATTTTTCTCCCTCAAAATATATGTCCTATTTCAGTTCATTTCTTCAAAGGAGACTTAACAGAAACAAATAAGATCTGTTTTTTTAGGCTTGTGCCATATCCCTTCAGGAAATTGGCAATTATGGCTCTCCACAATTTCCTATCATTTTTAGCTTTTAATAAATTTTGTCTTTTTGTTATCTCTCCTAAACCTTGCTCCACCATCCATTTACTCAAGCTCACCAGATATGCTGTGCCATGTTTTCCTCTACCCTTTTTGCCTTCAATCTGTCCTGTGAGTAGCACATTTTCCAATCCATCTTTCCTTATTATGTACCCTAGAAATTTCAACTAGCTCTTTCTTATATTAAGTGTCCTTTTTGTTTTCACTTTCTCTAAAACTTTATAATTGCTCACATGTTCAATCCATGGTATTCTCAGTGTCCTTTTGTAGAACCACATTTCTGTTGCTTCAAGTCTTCTTCATTTGTGAGAACATTGTCCTGCATTCACTGCCATATAGGAGGGCTGATATTGCATAACAGTTCACTACTCTTTTCTTTGTTTCCAATGAAATTTTTCCATTTCTTAATACTTTGCTTAGCTTTTGGAAGGCATCTTTAATGTAAATAAAATTGTCATATTGAAAAATGAAACTTTGAAAGTTTTTTTTTTTATAGCTAAAAAGCGATTATAAAATAGGCATTTCTTAGACATTTCTTTCCCCTTCATATAAGAAGTTATGTGAAGTGAGTTTAATTATACATTGTTTCATTAAGCAGACAAGCTTACAAAAGAATATATATATGATTAATATATTATATATATATGAGGAAGAGAGTATATAAAAGAGACTAATCATTCTAATTTAGTATTGATTACTTGTTGGATGAATTACCAAGTATTTCTATCATATATTAATTCAGAGATGCATGAAAGACAAAGAAAACTTCAGATCAGGTACATATTCAAAGATTTTGAAATAGGTAAACTTGGTAATAAATGTATTTAGACTTTCACATGAAAGTCAATCAAAATGGAGAACTGTTGCTGGATATGGATATCAAAATCAAACAAACTATGGACGATCATAGATGTGGCCTTCTAAAGATAGAGTTATTTTTATTCTATTTTAAAAGATGGAAACAAAGAATAAACTTTCTGTTGTAATGATTTCTATATTGCATTTCAAAATTTAAAAAATTCAAACAAATCAGACAATTTAAAAATATTGAAAAAAAAATACTGTTTTAAAATATAACCAACTGGAATTTTGTTGGCCATTTTTTAGCACAGATCTTTTTCCTAGGATACTCATGGAAGTGATTTGCTTTGTAGCCATTTAATCAAGATGATTGTTTCAATTGCTAGAATATAAGGAATGGGAAATGGTCCTCCCCAACACCTTACAACTACATATAAGTACAAAATACTGTACCATCAAAGAAAATGAAGGAAATATTTAAGTCATTTTGTACTTAATTGAATTAGACTTACAAAATATTTAAAAAACACTTTTGTGCATTTTCTTCTTTATGTTTAATATTTCATGTCTATAAAACTAATCAAATAACATTCTATTCACCATTGAATTTATGAAGTTAAACATAAGATAAATCTCTGTTTCTAGTAAGATACCAGGTGAGTCCACTACATAGAGAGGGGGGCAATGATGCTATCAGATGAGTCCACTGTTCAGGTAATGGAAATAAATATATAACTACTTTTTTCTATTAACAGAAAAGGGGACTCATCTGATAGCATCATTATCGCTCTATGTAGTGGACATATATATATATATGTGTGTGTTAAGATAAAGAACAAATAAGAAACATTTATCAACCTAACATGTTTCACTTTTATTAAAGCTTCACCTGAGAATGAGATATGGAAAAAAAGAAAAATTCTGATATTTTTACTTTTGTGTGGTTTGATTTTCATTGATTAATATATATATATATATATATATATATATATATATATATGACAAATTAAAATTCAGCAACAACATTTACTCACTTTTGTTTATTAGGCATTAAATTACATCACTTTACAATATTATTAAAATATAAAACCTACAAAAAACGTTTTTGTTAAAGAGATTGTTAGAAATTAGAAAATTGATTATCATGTAAAAATGAAAAAATATCTACAAAAAGTAAAATGTTTAATTACAAAATGTGTTCCTTGTTTTTCATATAAAAAAAAAACAGTATGTTTACTATGGTTGGTAATTGATAATAGATATTGTAATCAATAAACAAAATAAAAAAAATGCTAACAGTATTTCTACCCCACAAACCTGGGTGAGAACTTAAAATGTTAGAGGGTTGGTGAAAAAACAAAAACTTGCTAAGAGCTACAAAGGATAGGAAGTTGTGGAGAGCCATGATCCCTCATCCCCTAAAGGGACATAGCATATAGAATTCAGTTGGTTTCATTTTTTACTAAATTTTGACTTATTTTTTAATTCTTATGTTAAAACAACCAAATGTCATTAACAATTCTTAATGTGAAATAGGAATTAGTCTTCAACAAAAAGTTTCTCGCCTTTAAAGTTGTAAAATAAAAGGTAGAATTATTCTTGCCCTGAAAATAGACAAATAATAATATTGAAATAAGAACTAGTGCAATTTTTTTCTCAGTAAATACACAAGGTGAAGAGTATAAAAAATGGATCTAGTAACATAACCTGTTGAAAGCCGGTGATTTGCTGTTCAAAAGTTGATCTTCACTCTAAGATGTAGATCAAAGTCATTGCTTGAATAACAAGACATGTGACAAACATTGCACATGGATAAATATCTACAATATCCCCTGGAAACATCTCTTATAATGCTGACCCTTAAATGAATCAGGGACACATGTTTTTATGAGAAATTCTTGCCAGGGTTGAGAACAATGAAACAAAACAAAAAATATTGGAGATATGTGATTCATTTTTTTTTTTAAAGAAAAACTTCCCCATTAGTTTTATTGATAATGGGAAAGAATTCATTTTTGAATTGAAATAAATTCTCATTCAGTCTGATAGAAACAACAGGAATGTGAGTTTATTTCAAAAAACTTGTTCTTGTATGAAAAGAAATTCTCTCACAGACAATTTATCTAATTTGCAGGTGCAGTTGGGCAAAATGACATGCCTAATATTTTGTTGACGTCACCTTTCTATAAATCAGTTTAATTGTTATATATGTGCCTTGTTTCCTGAGTATGAAACAAGCTAGAACATATTCCCCTGGCCATAGTTTTGCCATTGACATTAGTTGGCTTTTGTAGATGACCTTTCTTGCACAAAGTCAAAGTGAGTTATATCTATCTATAGATATGAATAGACTGAGATAGATATCCTCACCTTTCATATTTCTCTATCTCAGTATGTTCATATCTATCTATCCATAGCAGTTTATATCTACCTATCCAAAGCAGTTAATGGTTATCTATCATGTAAAATTCAAAAATAGTTTGTATCACATTCAAAAACCAAAATAGTAGAAGTTGCAATGATTGAAATCATTTTACAATTTGGTTGACTTTCTTCAATGCAGTAAATGACATTTCAAACTTCTAATTCCCATATACAACTGCATTTTCTTGTTTGAAATAATTTACAATTTTAATCTATTTCTTGGGAAAAGTCACTTGACATATATGACAAGCAGAAATTTCTTCATAGCAGAAGTCACCATTTTTTTCTTCCCACCCACCCTCATTGTATGGTCGAAAGCATCCTAGTCAATAATAAACACTGGCTTCTAAAATCTTAAAGTTATGGCAATGTGATGTAGAAATCAAAAACCATTAATTTCACATTTCTTATACATAGTACAATGGGAAGTGAACTAGACATAAAAAATAAAATATATTTGTGACATGAAAAATAGAGAATTGTATAAGACACAAGATCTACGACCCCTGGAAAAAATTATGTAATTACCACATTTAGATGATTTTCCCTTAGTTTTTTTTTTTTTTTTTTATTTTATTTAGAAGTAAATAAACTAATCAGAGATAAGATGCAAAACATCTTTCATTTAATAGCTGAATATTCTGGTTTCATAAAATATACCATAAACAAAGTAAATTAAATTATTTAAATTAATAATATAATTTTTTCTAAGCCATAAATGTTATGGAATAACCCAATATTGAGGAAAAATTATTTTGAGCTATTTCCCAAAGTAATATAGATAATATCCAGCAATTCTGAGTATCTTGAGAACTGATGTCATAGTTTTGATGTAACTTGGCATCCAGTCAGAGAGGACAGGCATGAACCAGCATTGTGTATAGCATAACTGTCAAATTCACAACAATATTGCATCAAGTTTGTTTGAAACTTGGACATTTGCCTTTGTACACTGTCTGAATGATTAAGGTGGCTTTTAAGAATGATTCAATGAGATAAATGCCTTGGATAAATGCTTCAAACTTGGCTGCGAATTTGTTGAAAGCAATCCCTATTCTGCAAGACCTGAAAATGCAAAATACATGCAAGATGCAATCAAAAGGAAATTAGATGATCAGCAGCTTTTACACAGTGTCTGGAAAATATCCAACCATTTTCAATATCCTGACTGTCCATTTGTCACATCTTAAGCAAGGTTTTTTGGCAAAACATTGAATTGACCACATGTTTTAGTTCTTTTTCTATCTAGATTTGTCTTACTGCAATTTCTGACTTTTCTGAAAGCTGAAATTGCCATTTAAAGAGAGATTTGGAATCATAGATAAGATAAAGAAGAATATTACAAAAAAGCTGATGGCAATCCCTTAAACTGTTAGGATAAGTGTGAAATCTCAATGGAAATACTTTAAAGAAGACTAAAGTGACATTGTCTGAGGTAGGATATACTTTTGTTGATATTAAGTGACAAGATCATTTATAAACCATCCATGCAGTTGTTTAGTGGTTATAACATTAGTTTTGTTAATTGTGAATTTAGTTTTCAAAAGACGTAAAAATAAATTATAACACTTTTTGAGCAAATCAAACAGTAATTGTGTTTGCTTAGTTATTGTACAATTTAAGTTAGACATTTGTGATACAGTAAGAACATATATACATTTAAAGTTTATGATAATGGTTCTTGTCAAGGTTGACAATGACTGTATGAACTTTTGTAGTGATTACTGCCTGAGTAATGGAAGAGTGGTTTGCCAAAGTTCTTACTCGCTCATAAAAGCTGTTGAAGTGCTGAAATTGCCAGGCATAGCTTTCAGAGGTAAATGAATTTTCCCAACCCCTGAAAAAATTATTAGAAGTTTTTATGGAAAAGGTTGGAATCATTTTTAATTAGCATGTGAGACAGGGTAATTTAACAATATTTGTTAGCCAAGCATGAAGAGAGTTCAATCCTTGGGAGGATTAGCATTAACAATCTCTATAATAAGGATCTGAAAGGTAGAAGAGTATAGTTTGGTTTGTTTTATAGCTTATCAACCTCAATGGGTTATTTAGTGCTGACAAGATTTTTATTGTTTGTAATTTTTTTTTTCCAAAAATGTATTGCTGGTAAAAAATTTCCCAAATAGTATTGCTGGTATTAAAATCTATTTTTATACTTTCATAGTGTTTTGACCTCTTTGTGAGGCGGGGTAACTATTTGCCCATAGTTGGGACCCTAATAGGTGCTACCACCCCAACTCAAGGTGGACCTGGGAACGCCAGCAATTAAGAGGTGGTTCCATGCTCCTCAAAACCTTCTGATCAGAGGACTTGCTATTGGATGTAGTTTATCATCTTAGCCAGGATGGGGTTAACATAAGACATAAAACATTAAGATTTTTGCAGTGAAATAGAGAGGTGGATTCATGCCTTTTAAAGATAAATTAGTGCAAAGTTGAATATAGGGATAATGCTACCTCACAGGTTTAGGAACGAAACCTAAGTGGATAAAAAAAATTTAAAAGATTTTATTTTACCAATGTTCCAATGAGAGTATGTTGTAAGTATTAAGGTGTCATTGGCCTAGGTAGTACACTTTTGCATTAATATGGAATATTAATGAGTAATATGGAATGATTAGATCATTTCTTGACAAATGTCATAAGCAATTACTTCATCTTTATTAGTATATAAATAATGTCTAAGAAGATAGATAGCACATGTAAAGAGAAAATAATAACATAATCAAGATGTTGACTTCCTACATTACCGTAAACAAAAGGAAGGAATGCCTCATTACTACAGGAAAGAGCAATAACAGTTCATCCATCTTTAAGGCCTCTAATTGGCAGATTTTGAGGAGAGTGGAATCACTTCTTAATGGCTGTTGTTACTAGGTCTACCCTGACCAAGGGTAGTAACACCTGTTAGGGTCCCAGCTATGAGCAAATAATGACCTACCCAAACTATGGTCAAAATATTATGAAAGTATTAAAATACAAAAAAAAAAAAAAAAAAAAAAAAAACAGTACCAGCAATACATTTTTGAAAATAAATTGCCAAAGCTGCCAAGAAAATCAAATTTTGACATTAAATGACCCATAAAGTGTTGATATGCCATTAAACAAACCAAACCAATAACAGTGGACTTGAGAAACCTATTTTTCTGAAGAACTGTTTTAATAGAAAGATTTTATAAATTTCAACCAACAGTAATGCTAACTCTTCAGCTAATGACTTCCGAATGTTTCCTGTATGAAAATGGCTAATCTCACCATTACCAACATGTAAACAGAATAAATATTGAATCTGGACAAAAAAACTTGAATACACATGTGCGAAATCATAAAACTACCCAGGTGTAAATAACAAAGCCACAATTGTCTGGAAATATATATAGTTACAAATGATACACATGAGAAAATGTACATATGCATTTATTACCAATATTCTAAAGTGGCAAAGACTGATCTTAAAATGCATTATTTCCATTGGTGAGATTTTGTTTGGTAGATACAAGTGCACTGTGCCAAAGTACCCATAGTAACGGTTAACCCACCTTCACCCAATTACCTCTCAACCTCTTTTCTGGCCATAGCTGATATCATTTGCTAGCCTCTTTTCTAATTCCTTCATCAGGTACCATGGCAAATTTACAGCACTGAATGTGATGACACACAGACTTAGCACAGTAAATGGGGAATGAATTGATTTTCTTCAAGCAAGTGACATCTTGTGGGCTAGGCCAAAACAATGGGGGGAGAAAGAAGGAAGGTTGCAGGACACATTCTTAACAAACAATTGTAAGATAAAAGCAGAAAAACTAGGGATGGTTGGCTCTGGTGAAGGTGACATGAAATGAGTAACAGCAGAAATCAATACAAATCAATTATATATATATATATATATATATATATATATATATATATATATATATATATAAACAAAAAAAAAGAAGTTGTAAAGAAAATATTGAGATATAAATACAGAGATACCAACATCTAAAATGTAAAGTATTAAGATGGATATGAAGACAAATCCATAAGAAATGAGTTCAATTTTTTGGTAAAAGTTCACCTTAATGTATAAAGAATCCTCCAGAAAAAGCATGATTACAAACATCTTGTATCTAGTCAGTGGATGGGTGAGTGGTTTAATGGTTAGCAGCTTGGAATAAGAAACTGGATGACTGAGTTCAAATTCCAGTCAAATCTGTTACATTCACTTACATGCAAATAGCTTAGAAAAAGGTATGAATCCATTTACTCCTCCAGTTAAGGATTAAATAGCAGGACCTGTATCTAGAAAAAAATCATTGCTAGTCTCAAAAGATAATTAATGCCATATTTACTTAAAAAAACAAACAATTATTCTTACAATGAAAAATATGTTTTGGCTTTAAATAACCTACAAAGGGTTGATAAGCCATAAAAAATAAATCTAATTGTATCTGGTCCAGTTTTCAGTGTCTTATTTACTTTATTTTATTTTTAAATATAATTTCATCAATATCACAAGCAAATTACATTCAAATACAAAAACTGCTCATTCTGTTTATAGATGGGCTGAAAAGTCAAGGTATATTGTCTCCAATACTTTCAAGGCCGAACATTCCTTAATTATTTACTGTTTTAAATGTCAGTGTGATGCTGGCAAGCTAGGTAAAACTAGTAAGAGGTTGGAAATGATAATAATTCAGCATGTACTGACTAGTATTTCATAAACAACAATTCAATAATTTGAATAGGTGCATCAATACATCTGGGTCTGTGATTGCTGAACATCTGTTAAATAACTGTTAATGTGTTGTGTCCTATCATAAAGATATGTTAGTTTTGAGCCTGGTTTTATAGATTTTCACTTGAAAAGTATTGAAGACATTATACATTAAGTCTTTACAGTCCTTCCTCTTTAAAAAGAAGTGTGGCTGTGGTTTGCCTATGATCTTAATTAGGTTACATTGTACTAATTTCTCATGAGATTATAAACAGGAATTAATCTGAATGTAAAAATCTAGATTAAAAAACAGCAAAGAAATAAAGAAACATATAATAAAAGCAATGATGTCAATGTTTCTGCATTATTCTACATGCACTGACAATCCCTTTTCTTCATAACCTTTTAGTCCATTTCTATAGTAAAAATCATTTACAATGCATTTACATTGTACATACAATGTTTGCCTTGCTTCCTGACCATGACAAACCCTTTCTTTATAATTTGCAGTTCATATAGAAATGAACTGAAAATTATAAAAAAAAAAGAGTGTCATGGTCAGAAAGTAAAAATCTTTTACTATTCATTTCTGTAGATTTGTTTGAAAAGCATTTATATTATGCATACAATAACTATTTTTCTAAAATGTATTTGCTCATAGTACACAGCTCCAACTGCTGGTATGAACTCTCACTCATCTTTGGTGTTTCTAGAGGGAATATCAAACAACATATTTCCAGAATATTGTTTAACCAGTTCTGCTGCCATTCTTGCAACAGGATGATGACGACCTGTTCCATCAGAATAAAGTACACCTACTTGATGTCTATTCTACTTAACATACTCTGCAAGATGTTCAACAACTTATCTTGTCAGCATGATCTCTAGACCTTATTGAACATGATGGGAGGATGCCAGACTCATTCAATAAGCCCACCTACAACTCTAATTGTAATGCATCAACAAGTGCAAGGGGCAGGGAATAATGTATTTCAGGACAGTATTTGCCATTTGCTAAAAGAATCAATAAATACAATACACACCAACTTTGATAGTGCTTTTGAAAGCCCATCATTATACAATGAAAAGTGATTTTTTAATGAAATTAGTTAAAACAAAAGTCTCTGAATTAAATCTAATAGAATTAACTTTTTAACCAACCCAATAAATTATCTGTGCAATGCCTATTGTCATTTATGACACTTCTCAGGCACTTTAACATGGTGTAATGATTAGCAAGCTTGTGTCAATTAGTTACAACTGAGTAGTGAGTACAATACTCACTGTTTGCTCCTTAATCTAGGCCTTGTGCCACATCTAAGCAGCCATTAGTAAATTAATGTAACACTTCTTGGTCTTCAGGCCAGGATCAAAACATTATATCCTCATTTGAGAGGGGGGGGTGTCAGTGTAATATCAACACAAGTATGATAGTGCTTGTGAGGCCTGGGAGATTTATGTCTGGCTCATCTGTATATGTATGGACTCCTTTCTTTGTGTCACATCTTACTGAGGAGGTCAGGTAAATAAAATCAATATTTATATAATCCAATGTAATGCCTTTTAACATATATATAAGTTATACAGTAGATATAAAATCTATAGAATGTCTATCTTCTAAATAAAATACTCACACAATCTAAAGAGTATTCATGATAAAGATGGAAACAACAATACAATTCTCTGAAATAAAAGAAAAATAAATGTACCATAAAACACTGAACACCTCATGTAAGTATAAGTATTAAAGATAAAGAGAGAGAAAAAGAGGAAAATGATCAATATATAATATTATAGCAACTTCCACTTTTCATCGACAACTTTTAGCAGAAATGGAAAATCATTCTCTCTGTGTCTCTTTCTGTCTATTTTCTCTTTATATCTTTTCTTTTTCTTTTTTTTATTGATTTTGAAAATGCCTGGATGGAACATTACTTTCAGGCAATGAAAACTGAGCCATTTGCTCTTGTCTTTAAAAAGAGTCCAAATAAATGCTGCACATTGGGGTGAAAAAATATTACAAGGTAGTTGAGTAAGAGGAAGGAGGATCAAATAGCATCTCGGCTGAAATGAGAAATGGGGGTTTAGCAAAAGAAAAACAAATGAATGAAAACCTTTTGCCGAGAGGACAATTTGCAGCATGTTTGGTGCATTTTATTTCTAAGTTTCATACAAGTCAGAAATGCATTTTCTGTTTTTAAAATTACTAAAAAATACAAATATTTCAGAAGTAAATTCAATATACTTGACAGATTCACAACATTTTAATAAAATACAACTGGATTTTGCATAGTTGCATTTTATCAAAACTGATTAAATAAGCACTTTTCTTTGGGACACTGAAGATCATGGAATCCACAATTTCTTGTTCTTTGTAGCTCTTAATAAATTGTTTTTTTATTATCTCTCCTAAACCTTGCTCTGCCATCCATTTACTCAAACTCTCTAGGTAGGTTATGTGTTGTTTTCTTCTGCCCCTCTTGCCTCCAATCTGTCCTGTGAGTATCAAATTTTTCAAGCTCTCTTTCCTCATTATGTGACCTAGAAATTTCAACTATTTTTCCTAATAATATGTATAAGTGTCCTTTTTGCTTCTATTTTTTCTAAAGTTTTGTCATTGATCATATGCTTGGTCCATGGTATTATCAACATCCTTCTGTAGAACCACATTTCTGTTGTTTCAAGTCTCTTCTTCTGTGAGAATATTGTCCAACATTCACTGCCATATAGGAAGACTAATATTTCATGAGAGGTCAGTACTCTTTTCTTTGTTTCTAAAGTTTTTTCTATTTCTTAATATTTTGCTTAGCTTTTGGAAGGCATCTTTCGCTATGTGAATGCAGCTTCAGTGTGTCACTTTCCCTCCTGTGCTGTTAAAGCACTTTCTTAATATTTAAATTGTAGTACTTGATTTTGGTATCTCCAATTTGTAATTTCTTTTATTTGCATGCATTTGAATTATTGCAGTATTATTACTATATACTATTACTATATACATTTCCTAAAAATTTCATATAGTCATCCATAATACTCTGCTTTCATAATGAGTTAAAGACTGAAATACACAATCAAGCCATTTCAGAGTCAACAAAAACTAAATAAAGTGGTTTACTATAATGATTTTCAATCAATTGATCTGTTGTTTGTAGATGGTCTGTTGTTAAATAGTCAATTCTAAAACCTGCCTGGTCATGTAGCTGATTTTCATTTACAATATTTGTTAGTTTGTACATACTTTTGAAAATGCTATCAAACATATATAAAATCAATGTAATATGGTGATAGTTGCCAAAGTCTTCACTGTTTACTTTTAAAGTAGGATTACTATTTCCAGACTGAATTTCTATGTTATTATTAATAGCTGTGATAATCTTTTTCAGTTCTTTCCTGTATCTTTCAAAAGGTCTGTTACAATGCCACCTTTGGCTGGCAATTTTCCACATTTTCAAGTGTAAACCTTGTTTTATTTGTTGTTAATCCAGAAACATCACTCGTATCTGCTAAAAGCAGTGTTGATATTTTTATTTTCAAAGCATTCAGGTTTCTTTTATTTACCACATTAATCCTAGATTAAGCTTATTTGGTTATAAGTTTGATTATAATTGTTAAAAAAAAATAAGTTGTAGAATAATGGTCTGAAAGTTATAAAAAGTAACAGAAATAAGATGAAAGAAATATCAGTTAAAAATTAATAATAATGAAAATAGTGGTTCATTTAAGAAATTTGAATGCTATTATGTCTATTATTTCTAGTGTATAGACACAAACAAGATGACTATAATGATTTGAAAAGTAAAGAATATAGTGATATGGCTTATGTGACTGACATCTAACAGTAAAGTCTTTGTAGTCAAACTGATAAAGGTGCTGTTATGGAAAGATTAATGAATATGAGTTTCAATTTGACTGGAGATTTTTTTTAATACATGCTGCTTAATGATTTAAGTGGATGTATGGAGTAGTGTATTGGTTATTGAAAGTGGAAGTTGAGTTGAGTTCAAATTTTACACAAGTCTAATGCATTCACTTTCACACAAATGCACAAATAATGTTGGGAAAGGCATGAATCCACCTCTTCTCAACTGTCCCCAGTTAAGAGTTAATTAGCAAGGTTGTTGAGAAGGCAATAGGAAATCGATTGAATACATGGCAATTCACAGATAATTAAGAAAGGTAATCTGTGAAACATCATAATTGTTTAAGTACTAAAGGGATATGACATTTTAAAAAATTTTAATAAGATGGAAAAATTAATGACTGACAATATTTTATTTAAACAATGTGTGCTTCAGGCAGTCAGGACTCTGATTTAAATGACAAGGTATCTTAAAAAGTCTGTAGTCTAATGAATGAAAATGCATTTATTTTGTACAATAAATATGTATTTTTTGACAAAATTCAATGCTTTTCCATTAAGTATAAATGGTTATTCATATGGCAGACAGAATTATTAAATTGACTTTAAATTAACTGGGATTGTATATATAAAGTTGATACCACTACAAAATGTACATTTTTTTAAAAACATTTTATTCTATGCAAGTCCACTAAGCCATAGATTTATTGAGGATGAAATAAACTGAGTAAACATTATTAGAGTAGAAGGAAGAGAATAAAGGAACAGGATTCAAGGAGATAAAGTAGGATGATGACCTTGTCATTTTAATCTTTGAAGATCATAGTCAACAGAAAAGCATGAAGCCAGAAGAAAGCTCCACTAGTGAGAAGAAACTAACATCATAGAACTTACAGTTATATCTACCAATTTCACCAGCAAAATGATGATACCTAGCTGCTATTTGAGTACTACCTTTAAATTCATAAAGTTGAAGTACCAAAGAGGTAAGCTCACCAGAACAATTACCATGAAAGTATTTATAGAAAAGGCAGACAGAAGCTACATTACAGCAGTGGGAAAGTAATCAAAGCTGAGATGACAGGTCAGGACCAATGAAATTGCAAATTCTTTGAATTCTTTTCAAGAATCTCTCTCAATTAATCTATATCCATCTGCACTGTTCCATCTTGACAAAACATATCCTATCTCTGGTATGCCATAATATTTAAGAGAAGATGGGCAAACCACTCTCCCTTAACTCTCAGCTAGGCAGTAATACACTCAATGTCCGTTAGGGGAAAGGATACATGCAATAATACAAATAATATAGTATATGGGAGTATCAAAATTATTTTTATTTGCTTAAGACCATAACTTATTTCATGTATCAATCTATCTATGACTCCAATATATTGATACATTTTCAAAAGTATTTCCCTTTTTACAGAACTTTACTTATTTCATATTTACATCTAAAGACAATAATGTTACTATATTATTATTATTCACAACATATGATTTTGATTATTAGCAAAAAGTTTATTTTCAAGTCACCAAGAGAAAAAATTGACTAAAATATTTGATGGAAATGTTTCATTTGTTTGTTTTTAATTTCTATTCCTTATGTTGGTTTCATGAAAAAACATTCATTATAGAATGTCTCAGTGCAAAGTAATCTATTCTGGTTGACCATTACTACTGGATAGTGAAGTTGGTCATCACTGAGTGCTTTATATTCTAATTACCTTGTGTCAAATTAAGTAACTAAAATGCTGTTGATAGAAAAAAATCCCTGAAAATCATATTATGGAATGGTTCATTGCATTTCAAGTTAAGGCCTGAACAGTTTGAAGCAAGGAAGAATTCTTTGGTAAAGAATATTGATTTTTCAAAGAGAATCCAGAGGAGATATTTTAGCACAAAATATTAATAAAGAAGATTCATAAAATATTTACAAAACAGTTAATGAGCAATTTGAAACCAGATTGCCCATCTGGCTTGGGCCTAGATTTATACAAACCAATTGGGAAGAGGAAAACTAGTAAATAAGTAACCCAGACACCTCATTGCTACCATTTTTAATTTTTCTATTTTTTTTCTAATAAATCAAGTATAGAACATTGAACTGTCAGGATTAGTTCAATCTGAGATGAATAATAAAATTTCTTTCTATAAAAACATATCTACCAATTTAGGTTCAAGTCTCAGGACTGCTAGTTTATCACATTTCTAAAAGCAATTTAAAGTAGCAGATTAGCACTTGAATTAATTGAAATGTATTTTTGCTACAGATTATTACTGTTCTTATGTGTTTGCCAATTGATCTTAAATGGAAAATACAAATTCTCTGATTGCCTGTTCAAATTACTGACGCAACTGAAAATAGTTTCCATTTTATGAAGGGTTCAATACGGACCAATTAGTTCTGAAATATGATAAAATTTTTTAAAAGACCTGCATTAATTGTTAATTTTTATTTTTTTTAAATGAGGAATTTTTTTATAATTATGTCATACATGAAACATCTTCCTTTAAATGAAATGCCTTAGTTAACCAATCAAGCGAACCAATTCATATTTTATTAAAATAAAAAATATAGAAGTCAGTTTTCACATACATCTAAATATAAAAAATATCACAAAGGTGTTATTTTTATTATTTCTATAAATGACACTTAAAAGTAACTATAATTTGGTATTTGAGTAGTACAATAAATTTATATAAAACCTCTTTTGGTGAAGAACAAAGTATGGATATAATACTTAAAAAAACTTCCCTTTGTTTCTCTCGGCGTGCAACCCCATAACCCTCCCACACACACACACACACAAAAAGACAAACATTTTTCAAGTAAAAAAACAAATTTTTGTGTTGTTAAAAGTGGCACTGATCTAATTTAAAAAATATTAAGAAATTTCAAGACTTGCAGAAAGAAAAGCAGCAAAAAACACTCATTTGTAAAACAAGTATCCTTGTAAACTGTCCAAAATGATTATCTTAGTTTTTTCTGTCAATGTCAAGGTTCTCAAAAGGTAAAGTAAGTGAATAAAAAAATAAAAAGGATAATACGTTTTTTAATCATACTCTGTGGTCCAGCAGGATTTGGATTTGCCACTGAAGTTCTTCAGTTCAGTTTCAAGCCACAATTTGAACTGTAATTTAGTGGTTTATAAATTGATTTGTTAAGCCATATTTGGCAGTTTAAAAAAAAATGGCAGTTTAAAAAAATAAAACTATAAATTCAACAATTTTCTGTTTATGTTTTAATATAATATTGTGCAGGTATTTTTTCTGAATCTTAGTTTTTAATGTAACCACTCAATTAACTTGTCATATTAAATTAATAGCTATATTAAGTCAAGCACAAATAATTTTCATTTATTATAATATATGTACCTGTAGGCTTATCCTACTTGTACTGCTGAAGAACTTCTGTTAAAAGCTTCTAGATGGTGTTGGCAAAAGAAGTATATAAAAGGCTCTCTAATTTTTTTTCTCTTTTTGCCACAGGATGCTTTTGTATCTTGTTTCCTCTGTGGGACTTTCCGTTCCAAGCAAACCTTGTGTTATATTGTACACAATACAGAGAGTACGCAGCATGCAATGCCCTAGACTTATTTGACAACGCACAGACTGATTTAATAATTCTACCAAAACAAAAAATTTAAGTCTCATAATTTTTCCTACAAACTTCACACATACACACACAAATGAAAAAGGACATCTTTACACACGTGCATGCACACACAAACACACTCACACATTCACTGATCCTTTTTTATTTTCTTACATAGTTTACTCTCATGTTGAAACATTGGTTCTCATGTAATCCCCGAAGTTAAGCAACATCAAAACTGGTCATTACCTAGATGGGTGACCACTTGGGAATACTAGGTGTTGTATGCTTGGATGTGTGGGTGGTGTAATGGATAACTGCTTAGAATTCGGAATTGGTGATTCGAGTCCAAATTCCAGTTGGATTTGTTATATTCACTTATGTGTAATTACCCTTGAGAAAGGTATGAATCCATCTCTTATTCCCCCAACTATGGGTTAATGAGTAAGACTCATATTAGTAAATCATTATCTCCAAAATATTCTTACAACCTAAAAATATTCTGTCTTTAAATAACTTACAAAAGGTTGATAATCCATAAAAAAACAAATCAATCAAGCAATTATAATTTGCTCAGGCAATAAAATTGTTTGTACATTCATTTTATATTATCTTGCTTGAAGAAACTTATATTAAACTCTCTCATGAAATATATCCCTTCAACATAACCTCTAAACTTCATATACATAAGGTGTCAAATTTAGTTTTTAGGCAATTGCTGTTGTTTAGCATAGGCAATATCACAAGGTTGACAGATTAAAAAAAATAAAATTGTCTTTGTTTTTTTTTTTTGTTACTAAGCTCAAAAATTAAAATTCTACATTAACATTTAGCATTCTGCATCATTTATAAATATTACTTCCCCTTTTAATGTATATGGAATCCCTTCAAAATATAGTTTTATATATTAGTTCTATATATTTGAAATTGCAGTATCCTGACCATCAATTTCAGACAAGATTGTTTTAGGTGTTGCAAAAGAAAGTTATGACTACACAACCAAGAAATTCAAATTTAACTTGCATTGGCAGGACTAACATTTTGCTTGGCGAAAATAGTCACCTACAGAGTGCTTTAACAAAATACAGTGTAAAAATGTTTTCATCGTGAGCTGTTAAAAAATATTACTCTTTTAAGAGATCAGCTGAATCAAAATTGAAAAATAAAGATGAATGCAAATCTCTTAATAAAGGAACAGTATTGGATTTTCTAAAATAGACGATATTACAATGGGAGATAATTAAAAAGTAACCAGCATGTGAAAGAAAAAAAAAAAGAAACAAGTAATTTATCAAGATGTGAAGAGAAGATTAATAGGTTGGGAATATCAATCAGAATTCAGACATGCACAAACCTGTTAAGACCTTCACTAAAAACATACTCTTCTAATATGACCATAAAAAGGTGAATAGTGATGGACAGTTTTAGAAAGATCAATGGATAGATTAAGACTGTACTCATTAGTAAACTGAAATGACATACATTTAAATCACTGACAGGGCAAGGTGAAAACAACTAGAAAATGTTAGGAGAAAATAAACAAAACACTACAATTATCCATTTAGACTAAGCCTTCTTCTGATAAAAAAAAAGAAACTACTACTTTAAGTGTACCATATTGTGAAAACAATTTTCCCCAACTCTACAGAAAATTAAAGTAAAACTAATCACTTACCTATCTCCCGATAAAATAAACTCTTAACTTTTGAAGATTTCTGTTGAGTTGATAGATATATATTTTAATTTCTAACATAACATTCTTTGATTAAATATGAGAAAAGAGATCACATTAATCCTATTAATATGGTTGTACACTATAAGCCAAAAGTTTGGGGCCACCTTTTGGATTGTGAAGAATCACCTAAAAGTTGACCGTTTCAGGTTTTCTGTCAATGAAAAACTAATTTACCAGCTCACTTCAGTCCAGAGAGACTAATTTACCGACCCACTTCAGTCCAGAGAGACTAATTTACCGACCCACTTCAGTCCAGAGAGACTAATTTACCGACCCACTTCAGTCCAGAGAGACTAATTTACCGACCCACTTCAGTCCAGAGAGACTAATTTACCGACCCACTTCAGTCCAGAGGGACATTTTCTTCCTGAAGTTTTTATCACATATTCAATAATAATAATAAAGAAATTAAACCATCACTGCATCAAGATTCCTTAAAATTTTAGCTCTTGTTAGTTCCATTCCCCATTAGGATGGGTATTTACCCATACCCCTCCCCACCACCACGGGATGTGACACATGGTCAGTTATTTAATGTGGGGAAATCTGAGTGGGTACACTTAGGTCATCGGTCAAAATTTACCGATTTTTGTATGCTCCGGCCTTCTTCAGGTGGTTGGAACGTCAAACTGAACCCTTTATTTCACTCACTGGGGTAGACTGTTCTAGTTCCACGTACCATGTTTAATGGATGTCAGTTATCAGTTATCTCCTGTTAATTCCACTCTCCAAGTTCTCCACTGCCTTAACTGGGTATTGAACTCACACTATTTGGGTCCTGTCACTGGATCTAATCAACACCTTTATCCACTGTACCATGGCACGTGGAACTAGAACAGTCTACCCCAGTGAGCGAAATAAAGGGTTCAGTTTGACCACCTGAAGAAGGTCTGAGTGTACAATGGCCGAAATGTTGTAATAAATATGGCAACAAAGATGAGGTCAATAGGTCAAATATAAATATATATATATAAATAGTGAAAATAGTTTATCAAAAAAGATAGAATAAAGAAATGCAAACATATAAAAACTCAAGTGTTCCTATTGCTAGCAAAGGTAAGAATGAACACTTAATTATTTTCCATCTTTCTTTCCTATTCCTTTCATTTTCTTTGACCTGCTTTACTGAAATCTGCTTCAGCTGTAAAACCCAGACTTTTACTTCAATGAGTAGAACATAAGTGAATGCAATGGATTCGACTGGAATTCAAACTCAGCTCTGTGATTCCTCAATCTGAGCCACTACTCCACCCAATGACCAATAAAAAAAAAAAAAAAATTCTCTTTATACATCTTACAAGAACCTATCATCATTTGGGAAACAAACCTTTTGACAAAATGTTGGAATATCAAGAACCATTGAAATGCAACCAACTTCCAAAATACCCATTCGATATATGAATAAAAGAAATGTGATCAATTTTGCTCAGTTGCACATTTCCCTTTGCATAGAGATAAGATTTGTCAATGACAAACTGACAGCTCTATTTGGGTTTTGAGCCAAAAGAACACAAATTTTCCTTTTTCAATACTAGACATTGAACAGTAATATATTTATGTTCTAAATAAAGGTTTATATTTGTTGATTGTAATTCTTATGTTGTTGAATTTATGAAACATTGATAATAAACTGGAAGGTAACCATTTCTTTTCATTTGCACCCAAGGATCTGTGAAATACAGAAAGCTGTTACTTTTGTCAAAGAAACCAAATCAATGAAAACTTATTTGTCAGATTGTGATCTCTTATGAAATGAAGCAATCAATTTGTAAAGGAATTCATCAATAAAATAGGGAAAACCATCACAAATATTCCTTGAGATTTAACAATTTTATTGTACAAATTTTTTCTCTATATTTTACATCTTAAAAAATTATAAAGCAATATAATCACATTCATTAAGGCATTTTTAAACTGTTCTATATTATTTGTTTTAATTTCAAGTTGCTTACAATTCTGGTGCCTTTTTGGTGAAAAGGCTCAAAGAAAATGTAAAAGCCAGGATTAGTAGTATCAAGTCTACCTAATACTCATCTTGCTTTTGTTTTATTATTTATGTTCACAAGAATGGTGAGGGTGAGGCTTTTAATCTTACCTATGACTCACTATAACCTCACAGGTATCTCACCCACATTTCCTTAGATACTTAACATGTCATTGGTATAATATACTGAACAGAAATTTTTAGTAACTTTGTTTCATTTAACATATATTGATCAGAGTTTATGTGTGTATTTCCTTAAAATCTTGAAAATTTATTAGAGAGAATTGTGTGTGAATCTTTGGATATATCTACAGATATAAATCTCATTTATCAAACAATCTATTCTACCTGAACTCATATTCAAAATGTAATCTTATAAAAATATTGTCAACTTAAAATTTATAGAAAACAATGTAAATTAGAAACAATAATATCATCTAATGAATAGTGAAAGATGCTTTCCAAAAGTTAAAGAAAATATTAAAAAACAGGAAAATTGTTAGAAAGAAATGTTGAACACTATGTAATATCAATTCTCATATATATATATATATAGCAGTGGATGCTGGACAATTTTTTTTTCTTTAAGCATTTCACCCCAAGACAGGCAGGAATGTCACTAGCATGCAGGAGATTACAGAGAGTGAAAGTGAGAGAAAAGACTCTGTATAGGAGGGATTGAGGAAAATATAAAAGATGAAGTGGGATCAAACCAACAGAAAGTGGTGAATGATGTTGATTTAAAATTTTTGAAGATTGTAGTTATCAGAGAAGCAAGTAAGAGGAAGGGTGTTACACAGTTGGGAAGTGCAAGAAAAAAAATGTTAGAGTAGAAGAGGCAGTTACATTTAACTATTTCAACAGTAAAAGGGGTAAAATTTCCTCACAGGTGAAGAGAATGAGGTGAAGTAACAGACATCTTGTTCTCTGGGAGGATGCTGAGAATACCATGGACAGAGCAACAAGGAAGTTTTAAGGAGAAAAAAAAGATTAAATTTCTAGGATACATAATGAAGAAAGACAGTTTGAAGAATTTTAAATTCATTACAGGACATTAAAGGCAAGATAGAATGGAATCAAAAATAAACGTTAAGGCCTAATAAATATTAAAACCACAAAGTCTTTACTTGTAGCATAGTAAATATTGAGTCTATATTGTGTATCAGATTCTAATGTACTAATTCTGCTTTTCATTGAGTCTGTCAAGAAAGTAAACAACCTTTAGAATTTATGTCTGTAGATGTGAACAGGTGACAAAAAGTAAATAAATACAAACTATTTTGCCACTAAATCTCAGGTAGGTAATTAATCCAGAACTTATACTAGTAGCACACTGCCTGCATATACAAAATAGAAAGGTGTGTGAGACAAGGATACATCTTTGCCCCAGATATATTCAACCTCTACAGTGATGCTATTTTAAGGGAAGTGGAGATTCTATCAGGATTTATTATCAGTGGGTGTAATCTTAACAATAGAAGATGGCACTGTGTTGATGGCTGACTTGGAAAGGAAACATCAGGTCCACCTAGACAGGTTGGTAAAAGAAAGTGAGAAAAAAGGGTTAATCATTAATTGCAAGAAGATAGAAAGTCTAGTGAACAGCAAGAGAAATAAATAGCCTGAGATGAAAGTTATGAATTGAAAATACAAACATCAAGCAGGTGAAGAAGCTTAAATATATAAGAAGCATTTTAACAGAAGATAGAAAATGAGATCTGAACACACATTGGACTAGTGAAAAAAGCATTCCTAAAGCTAAGTAAGGTACCAAGAAAAGGAAAAATTTTGTTTGAAAGAAAGAAAAAGATTGCTATATGATATCCCTCCTCTTATATTGCAGTGACTGTTGGACAATTTTCCTACTGATGAGGAAAAACCTAGAAGCAGCAGCAATGTGTCTCTACAGAAGACTACTGAGAATTCCATAGATGGAGCAAGTGAACAATAAGGAAGTTTTAAAAAAATGGCAACAGAAAGAACACTTCTACTCAAAACCAGGAAAAGAGAACTTGAATTTCTTCTGCACATAATGAAGGAAGGCTTACAAAAACTTAACCCTCCTGGGTCATATTGAGAACAAGAGAAATAGTGGGGGGCAGCAAGCTTTGTGAATGGATGGCAGAATGGGGTCTGGGTCCTTAGCAAGGGGAGAAAAACTGCTAAGAGCCACACAAGATAGAAAATTGTGGAGGGCCATAATCACCTAAGTCTTGAAGAAGAAGATTGTACACTCATTTGGTCCTTTTTAGCTTTGCATTTTTTTTTTTGGCATGCTAATAACAAAATGAAGTTGAAATGGTAGGCAATATGATAAGATGCAAAATCCATATGACAAAACGTAGAGACATTTCTGTAACTTTTCTAATTATTTCTCTTACTAACCCACTATAAAAGGAAGAAATAATAAAGGTAAAAAAAGTACCATTACTTCTGGAGACACTAAAATGGCCACTTGATAAAATGAAGACCTTCAACATAATGGTTTTTTGTTAGAATTTTAACAGTTTTACGATTTTATTTTCAACATCTATATCATAAAACATCCAGTTGTCACTGAAATTGCAGCAGCATGACTTTGTATAGTGACTGTATGCTCTGAAGTGTTTATAGGAATAGAGAAACAGTATAAACTCTGTTAGGCTTTTTATAATGTTAAAAAAAAGAAAAAAAATATATATTGATCTAAATTTAAAGTAGGGAAAATGTATCTTCATAATAAAAGTGACTTTTTTGCAGATAGATGTTTCATTCACAAGTTAAATGTGCAAACTACTTTTTATGCAACCTCACAGATTGTGCATGTGACATTCTTTGATTTTGCTAAGATTTTCAAATGTGTGCTGTGCACACCACACAAACCGTTCCCAAAACATGAATATTTGCCTTTGTGCAGTTTGATAGCTGATTTGTTGATGAGGAAACAAATCACACATTCCACATTTGGAGTCAACTACAGGTGAGTAAAGCTTGATTATTATTTTTAAGAAAAACTGAATTTGGCAGGTAATCAAAAAATTCACCTGATCTTGATGCTACTGAGGATGTTAGTGCTATCCTGAAGGAATGTGATGCAGACAGCAAAATTTCAGAGGAATTAAAAGGCAAACTATAATTTTTCATAAATCTCTTCACATTTAGAACTAATCTGAATTTCCTGAAAGGTTCAGAGAGGAAATCAATCAAAAAATATTGCTAACTTATTATAAGACACTGTTTAATAATAATAGTATATGATGATTTATCCCTGTCAAGGTTAAACTACTAATATCTGGGCAATTGGGAGATGACAAGGAAGGAGGGTTAGAGAACATAACACTCACAAGACATAATGAAGGCAAAAGATGCAGAGGGAAATAGTGAGTAACCAACTTTACTATTTTGTGTAAGTGGATGAAAGAAGAGAGAGTTGGAAGGACAGTAAAATACAAACACTGCTGACAGCTACAAAGGATAGGAAGTTGTAGAGTGCCATGATCACATTCATTCTGAGAGGTTCAGCTTATAAATGAACAAGGAGGAAGCAATTATGAAAGTATTATTTTCCTGAATGCTCACTTTCCTACTTGCTTATCATTGTGACATATCAGTGATGAGATATTTTATCAAGATATATAGCAGTGAAAATTCAGAGAAAAGTGGGTTCATGCCTTTTCTAATTGACATGGGAATGAAGAGGTTAATGAAGAGCCTCAAGTAGAATTTGATCTTGGATTGCTGATTTTGTTTCCTATTTTGATAACCCTGACATAAATGAGCATTTCTTGTGTCTAATATAACAAAACAATAACAAATGAAATGAATCTTAAATGAGAATATATAATGAATAAAAATAACATCTATTCATGTCTATGTTTAATGTTGTGAATAAATAACAGAACCAAATAATTCTTAATCATAAGACTAGTTATGTCATAGTAATAATTATAATGACAGACAAAGTCATGGCTTTAATCTCATATGAAATGATCAAGTACTGAGGCTAATTATGGTAAATTAGGAAAGCTTCATCCCCTCCAAGTCATCTTACAAAAATATTCTACTCATTGCTGATGTTCTTTTTTTTTTCCTGGCCAATTGGAGCAACTAAATAATTGGCAGTGATAACCACTAATTAACAGAGATTGCTAAAGAGAGCCTATCAAAATGGTCAGAGGAAAATAAAAAAAAATCAGGTGTTTACAAAAACTAACAGCTCTTTTTCTTTTTTTTTTTACTGTAAAGTCTAGACCCTAAAATACTACCCATTAAAAGATGAAGATATTCAACTACTGCTATTCTGCATATAGAAAAAAACTCAACTCCATAATTTTTATTTTACTGCTATTAGTTAAAGATTTTGTCAATTCTGATTGCTAGACTCTCATCATGGATTTAAAATGTCTTTCTGAGTTTATAAGTTATGACTATGAAATAGAGGCAGAGATCTTATCATTATATTTATTTATCTCTCGATAAAGACAAATACAACAAGATCAGTTTAATGGGATTGTGGAAAGAATATTGCAGACAATAAAAATGGGATTAAAATCATTTTCCGCAAGTAGAGATACTATAGACAGTTACTTATTACGGCCACTGCTTACTTATATCCCAAATGCAAACAGATTGCAAAGCCCATCTGCATTAATGAGAAGACAAATAAGATCTTCATAAACAATGACTTACTTGACAAATGAAATGGTGTGTTATAAAACAAAGTAGCAAGACCTGAGAGAGCTAATTTCATCATGCAAAGAGGACATAAAACAATTATTATATCAAAGAAAGAAAAAAGCCTAATGGCTCATTCTGACCAATTAAGACCCAAAATTTAAAAAGAAGACATTGCAATGGAAGAAGACCTTAATAGAGAAGAAAGGATGATTTCTTCAGAGCATGATATTGCAATAGAAGACAACCCTATGGATGATAGCAGGAGTGACTCAAACATGGAAGAAGATGAAATGAGACCAAGATTTGCATTAAAAAGAACAAGACATAAACCTCAAGGAGGAGAGGAGGAAAGAGATCGAAGAAGTAGTTTGAGAACAACCAAAGGTATTAAACTTCTTCAGTTCAGGGAGGTGTAATAGATTGGTAAATAGGATTTTACCTATTTGCATATGTTAAGTAAAAGAGATAAAGTTTATAGTAAACTAAGAGACAGGAAAAAAGTTGACTACTGATCCTGTATCGTAGAACAAAACAATACAACAATCAGTTTAATATGGAAGTCTCAATATACATTTGTATATGGATGTATTCAGATAATTGGTTACAGGTTTCTGAGTGTACCTCTGAACCTTCTCTCTTATTGCAATAAGGAATCGTTCTTGAAAAAGAGGATCTCTAGGAACCAAGAATTTCTATATAATAATTGTGGTAATAAACACCTTCCATCTCCCCTCTCACTTGTAACCATCCACTATAATAAAATGTATGTTTTCAGCACTAAAGCTGAATTAATCAAATAAAGCTTCATAAGCTTCTTCTTAGAGTTGTTGCTATATTATTATTATAATAATAATTATAAGAAGAAGAAGAAGAAAAAGAAGAAATCAAAGAAGAAGAAATCGAAATCTCAAAAATGTGGCACATGGGAACATCAACAATCCCCATTGTAGTTGGAGCCCTTGGATTGGTTGGAAAAGATTCCAGTAGACTAATTGAAGGGATCCCTGGAAGCCCATGCCTTAATGAAATACAAAAAAATTGTTCTCATGAGTACATCCCATGCCTTACAAAGGGCTTTGTTTATGTAATTTTTTATCTTTTTTTTTGCAGTGGAAAATGTCATGATGCTATTTCTAACCTTAGGTCCCTGGGCGGGACCCAGAAAGAAATGAGTACACATCAGAAACCAAGGGAAATAAAATAATAATAATAAATCAATAATGTCCAGACAAATCATGTTATTAAAATAAGAAGACCTAACCTTACTTTTTTTTAAATAAGGAGAGCAGCAAGTGTCAAATTATTGGCTTTTCTGTTTCATATGATACAAGAGTGGACTATAAAGAAACTGAAAAGATTGAAAAAAAAAAAGAAAAAAATACCAGGATTTGGCTACTGAAAAAAAGATTACAGAACATGATTGAAGCAATTCCTGTAGTAAGGAAACATAACCTAGAAAATTGAGAGAGTACTTAGGGAAAATTGGAATTGAGAAGAAGATTGTACCGCTCCAGAAAACTGCCATCATTTACTATGTGAGGATTCTCCAAAAAGTTCTTGAATTTCAAAGAGTCCTGTTGGGACACTTCCTCAAGAATAGAATTTTTATTGACTACATCAATGTGTGACATAATAATACTAAAGATGATTATAATTATCTCATGGTGAATTGAAACTAACCAGATAAAAACATTGGTAAATCAAGAATAGTAGAAATGCTGGAGTATGGAGGGGATTTGCATTGATTTGGTTTACAATGAAAGTTTCCAGTTACTAATGTTGAAAAACTCTAAGTACAATAATATAGTATCTTCACTAACATGTCTTGACTACAGAAGGATATAGTAGCACACATTAATATAACCTGTCAATTTTAAACATGGCTGATTGAAAGCAAAGCACATAATTAGGAAAGTTAATTCATATGTTTATATAGATTTAACCATTACAACATTAAAAGTGGTCTGACATTGAGTTAACAAGCAAGTCAAAAGAGTTACTTTTCTTCTGGCTGTATGGTTGGGAATGGTCAAAGAATATGAAATAAGGAAACCTCATCTCTAGCCTGATATCTTATTCTCTTCCAAACCAATATTCTCAATGAAGCAAGAACACTTAAGCAAACTGACAAAACTCTGAGTTGTTATCTTTCTATCCTATCTCGCTGCTCTTCCAACTTCTCACTCTTTTCTGTTACAAGAAAATCATTGGCCTATTTGCCAAAGGAAAATTATTACAGTAATAAAGAACATTTTAATCTTTTCTTTTATACAAACATTTATATATTTAATTTTATGATTATATACATTAAATTTGATATGTATATTCATAAAATGAAATATATTAAATGACTGTATAAAAGGAAAGATTAATGTTTACATAAATTTAACATACACTGCAGACTTGTTTACAACCATAAATATATTAAGTATATGCATATGGGCAAATATACCTACTGCATGACCCAAACTGCCTATTTCAGCAAGAAATATTAAAGGAAAAGATTGTAAGATGATAGCATAATTTATATTGGTATAGAAAATGGAAGCAGTGAACCAATTTCAAATTCTAGGATAGTCTACTAGGTTCACTTAAATGAGTCTCTATTACTCAGACATAGCTTGTACAATTCAAGATACCGCTGGTTCAATCTGCCATTCTTGCTTTCTGCATACTTCAAAACGTAAATCTGTCTTTTTTCCCCCCCTTCTCACTTCTTCAGCCCTCTTTTATCAGGCCAATACCGTGGCTGACCAACCAATCAGCGTGCTTTGCTTTTATTCTCAGTTACCCAGGTAAATAGCCTCCTCCAGTTCAACCAATCATTACACAACTTTCTATTGGTCGAAGCATGCCAAACTGTAAAAAAAACCCTTGTTACCGCACATACTGCTGGAATCACTAAATGGGAGAGTAATGTCATTTTCAAGGAGCAAGCTTGCCGATGTCATGTGCTGCATGCTGAAGTAAGACCCTTATTTTGCTTTGCACCAGATACAAGCCACCCTGGTTCACTTGCTTCTATGGGACTGTTCACTACAGAAAGACTTGAAACAGTCTTCTCCATCTCACCTATGGATTAAATAACAGAGCAAATTGTGTTCTCTAGCCTTAACTGGCAACCAGTCTAGAAGAAGGAAACTAAATTCAAAACCTGAAGAGAAATAGGCTATCTCAGGACATGGTGCTCTAGACACACTCACCACTGAAGTACATGCAATGCACCTACAATAATAAAGGGTTACAGAAGTAGTGACATTGAACAATACTGCAATTTCATCCATATTCTTGATTTGGCTCAACTTTCATTTTTTTCATTTTTTGCAAATATTTGGGGAAAATGTAGGTTATATATACTAACAAATATGGTAACACAATAGTTAGCCTTATTTTGATGATTTTTTTACCCTGTGCCTGATTTTTTGTGGCCTTGTGCCAGACTAACTCAAGATTATTGAATAACCATATGTACACATGAATAGATAAAAGATTTCAAATTGATTCAAATAAGTTGATATTTCTCAGGTAATGTACATGTATAATATTCTGGGAAAAAGTTTGAGGAATTTTGTTTTTTTTACTAATTGTTCACCCAATACAAGGCTCAAGTGCCACTCAAAGTAAAGGGTTATTGATTGTGTATGATGCATCTAAGAGAAGGAGATAAAAAGTGTAGTTTATTATAACACATAGGAAAGGTAATGGTTAGCTGTAGACATGAAGAGGTTAAGAAAATCAGAAAAACATCCCCTTGGGAGTCTGTCCCATAAAATAATGGTTCCTGGGAAGAAGCTTTTCAAATAGAACTTCCTTATTACTAATGGAATATGAGGGGAATGGGGTTAGGGTTCGTTCCACTGTGGAAGGTTTTCATGGTAAAGGGTAGAACTGATGGGAATGTATCAATAATTTATCAGACCATTTACCATGAAAATAGCAATATAGTAACAAGAGGCTTGTGATATTTGCGAGGTAGGGGTTGTTTGGTTTGGGTCGGTTTACAGCATATCAACCTCATTGGGTTATTTAATGCCGACAAAATCATATAGCTAAATACGTCCTTGTGTTTTTGGCCAGGACTGTGCCAAATTCCTGGGGGTCTATCTCACCAAAGGAATTTAAGGAATTTGCAGCTACAAAAAGATTCTTCTATACAAGAACCTATAATCTATAATAAAAACTGAAAATTGTCCCGATTAGAGGCTTGAAAATTAAACTTACATTTAATTATGTTTGATCTGATTTACATTCTATTGGTTTGATGATTTATAATAAGCATTAAAAGTAAGTCATTGAATTTCATTTGTAAAATGTGTCACTATTATTTGTTTTTAACTAGTATTTCATCTTTTTTTGTAACTTTTAATTACAACTCATTTTACATTTATTTTATAATTATCAAGTAAACCATTGTGCATGGATCACAATTGAAAAAAAAAGACTTGAATCTCCTTTATATTATCCATAATTTTGAGAAGGATCATTAACATTGCAAATTTTATTTGAACAGTTTGTAGCAGCATACCTGTGGATAATAATGGATATGTCCCCATTCACAAAAATACAGTAGTAAATACTGTATGTTGGTCTGCAGTTGGAGATTCTTTGTGGAATTCACTTGACTCACTTTTAGAGGTTGACTACTTCTACATGCCACTGGTGAATCTTATGAGAGTTGTTCATGTCCTAAGTATTAGCAACCCTTGTGTGATTATTCAGTAACCTTTCTCTAGGTTACAACACAGTTGAACCACTTCTTTAAATATTTAATAATGTTATCACACCAGCTTTGGCTGATCCATACTTCAGCCTTTATCATAAGAAAGAGGGAAAACGTTTTTCTCTCCAGAAAAAAGATAATTTATGTCAGAATTTTTTAGATGACGAATTATTATATGATTTTTTTCAGACTAGTATTCTCATTTTTGTTGTTAAACTCATAACATTTTAACTATTATACTACCCAAATTTCATCAATGTAATACTCACCTTCATGCAGAGGTGAGTATTGTATTGATTCTACAATCAATTATTTGTTTAAAATTCCAAGGTTACTGGATATGATTGTAGACACCTGAAGAAGGCCAAGGGGTACAATGGCTGAAGCATTGTGAGTATAAAACCCAAAATGAACATATTAGTCAAAATAGAAAGGCATATAATTATAGCAAAAAGACGGTCATTAATATACCAAACAGATGAAGCCTTTTTCAGTATTGATAGGTACACACAGAGAATACAGTCCAAACAAATTATTCAAACTATACAATAGTTTTCAAAGATTCACTTTGTTCAGCCTTATTTTACACTGGGCTTCAAAGCTGCTGAAAATGCTCACAGAATTTGGAAAGTGGAAAGGAATGAAACCGTATCTGTTCAAACTGCACAAAAATGGATTAAGTATTTCAAGGGTGGCAATTTGTCCCTTGAAATAAAGTCAACAAAGAGACAGCTATCAGTTGCTGATTATCATTTAAAACACAAAACATAAAAGAGAACCTAACTATCAACAAATGAAAACTTTCAGAAGTATTGGAATCACTGAAAGATATATGTAGAGCATTACATTAACTTCAGGAAATAAGCTTTAAAGTAAAGGTCTGTAAGAAAAAAATGAAATTACTTTTGATACACACTAATACAAATATTGAATAGACACTGCAAATAAAAGGTATTATCAGATGAGAAATTCATTAAATTACACTAAATAACCTTCATTTATCTTTAGTTTGATTGCATGTGATGTAATATTTTAGACAGTCAAATGTTATGCCTGTTGGAATGCAGTTGTCTGATATTTGTTTTTTTTATGTGCAAAATATATTTATTCTGGAAACCAGAAACAAAATTCCTGAGTAAAAGCAACCACCAATTTTTTTGTTTCTTTTAATCTTTATTTGTAGCCTATATTACAAATATTACCACTTATTTGAATTGTTACTCTTATTATTAATGCTGTTATGAAAATTATGATGATTACTGGAATTAAGTTTTATGCAATCAACAAAGCTTGAAATGAATGTACATAAATGATAGTCTTCTATTTGATTAGTATCTTGTTATTTGTATAGACTATCAGCATCAACAGAGGTGAGGCAGCATAAAAATATTTCTAGCTATCTTTGGTTGAACATAAAAAAGCTTTTGTTCATCTCATGTGAATTAGTAGAACAAAGAAAAGAATTTATCCTCTTTCAGCTTCCACATGTGACTTTCTACACTTGTGATTAACTTAATAAGTTATTTATGACCAAAAAGCAAATGACAATCTTTAAAAAATAAAAAAAGAAAATGACCTGAATAACACAGGGAATATCATAAAGCAATGTTTCTGACACAGGCTCTTTGAGGAATATTGGAAAACATTTTCATTTTTGCATCAACAAGTGCAACAGGCATGGAACAATGTATTGCACAGACAGTACAAACCCCTGTTATGCACCAAGAAGTATATACAGTGTATTAATATGGGATCTAAATACTGTTAATATATCACCTTATTTGAAACCTGCTTATATGTGATCATTTACTTCTTCAGGCGATGGTAAGTAACTTAACATTGCCTGGAGAACTACAATCAAAGTACTGAAACATGAAAGCTTTTGTGTAGCGATTTCAACATGTTTTTATAATAATATTTTATAATAAAAATAATAATAATTGCTCTACTTTTTTAAAAAGTAAATGCTACAGTCGAATTTTACTCCATCTGTTCTTTCTCATTTTTTTTTTTGTGTGTGTGTGTGTGTGTGTGTGTGTTATACCCAGTCAATCCTTTTCCAAGCACACTCATCTACTAGGGCAATTAGCCAATCTTTGTTACAAACACCAACACGGGCATATTTAGTTTTGTTCAGAGCCCAACTGTGGTTTATACTGCAACTGTGCTGAGCAGACCTTAGTGTTTCTGGAATAATCAGCAGTTTGAACAACACCAGTATGTTCAAACCTCAGTAAGGATGACTTTTGACTTTATGTTTAGCACAACCATCAACAGCTTCCAAACAGTTTCACTTATAAGACTTGAGTGGCATGGTTTTCAGGCAATTTCCAAAGGTACTGAATGCTAGGATATCCTCCCCCAGGCTGATAACATCAGAAGTCACCTTGATAAATTGACACTGGTGAGATTCAAACCTAGTTAGATGGCCAGATGAAAAGAGGGTGAAGTGATTTCAGAAATTGTTTCTCAGCCATGACTGGGTTTTCCTGCTTGAGTGGCATAGTGCAGAGTCCTGTTGCTAGACATAGATCTTCTAGCAGCCATCCTCTTGGCCCAGGGTAGCACTACCTCCTGAAGGCACTTGATGTAGCCCCCTGGCCCCCTTATCAGAATAATCAGAGTGAGTTTTCCACCACCATACCTTCATAATCACCATTAGACTCATCAAACTCTTTCTAAATCCTGTGCACTGTTCTCAGATTGTCACACAAACACTCTGAAATGTTCATATTGGAGCTTCTGGTGTGAATGCCAAATAGTACAGCATGCCATTTCAAAATTTCTGTCAGAATGAATTGCGTCATGGTGCTCTTTTTCTCACAGCGTCCAACTGACCCTATTATACTGTGCAGTTGACAAAATCAAAAACAAACAACATGCATGCACAAAATTAAAAATATAAAATTGTGACCATTTACTCATCGCACTCTGTACTTTCAAACTATTTTTCTACATATGTCACTAATTTCATTTGATATACATATATGAAGCTTAGAATAATGTTTTTAAAAAATGCTTGAATGAAATTAAAACATTTCTCTTTTGTAGTTGATAAAGTTTGTGATAATGACTGGTGATGGGACTCAGGCAGAAACATTAGGAACAGCTTTTTAATAAATTTGATCTGCATATGTGACAGCTTATACACAAACTGGAAATAATGTAGTAAAAAAACTTAAACACAATTAGGTGTGTGTGTTTGTGCATGAGAGGGGACACTGAGATCAATGGTAATCTGTTTCATGCCTAAACCCAATCTTCAGGCCGGAAATTGCATTCAAGCATGAAACAGACTGTCACCATTCAGTGTTAATCTCAGCATGCACTCTTATATACACATACTATCCCCTATATTGAGCACTTTTACCTATAAATACGTTCAAACTATATTTTTTTTTCATACATACATATGTATTTTATTTATTCATATACAACTTGAAGAAAGCTTGAGTATTACAATACACTGATATACGCACACACACGTGTATATATTTATTGTTTACACATTATTTTTATAGATACAAATATTTAAGTAAATGTTCTGTTTATAATAAACAGTATTAACAACATTTACTAGCCTGAATGTCTGAGAAATCTCAAAGAAAATATGTATTCTCTGCCAGGAATCAATCCTGTATGCCACATGGAATCATCATATAGCCTGATGTGCTATACCATTTAGCTACAAAGGAAGTGTCTCTTTAGCAAGGTCAAATTACTGCTTTTAAACTACAAATTTCCCATGATTTCTCTCAAATGCTCATATCTGCTTGTAGCATATCTTAACGTAAACAAATGACGTCATATATTATGAAATGAACTAAGTATAACAATTATTTTAATATATTTATTGTTTATACGTTATTTTTTTATACCTACAAATATTTAAGTAAATCCTCTATTTATAATAAACAGTATTAACATTTACCAGCCTGAATATAAAAAGAGAGGAAGAGTGCTTAATATCAAAGAGAACATTTATAGTTGTAGACAATATAGACATAGGAATCAACACTTCATGGTAACTGTCAGTTTTACACTTTAATATCTTCAGGAAATATTCTTTTATTATTTTAAAGGGGCTTGTATGAGAGAAGTACATACAATATTAATATTCCTTCTTTTAGAAGGAATATGTAATATTGTATATTAGTATTGTATGTAATGAAGCATATGTCGCAGACAAACAACTAATTCTAATTAATCCACTAATGACTCCTTATTGCTGGAATACAACTGAAAGTTAATATAAATTCCAAACAAGGTGACCTCATATTAGTTCAAAGGATAATCCATTTGTTAAGATCAATCCTTCATGATTGCAATAATGTAAATGTAGTTTTGCTCTATATAAAAAAATTTTGGAAAAATAAAATATGATGCAGTACTTCAACTTATCTTGATTTTTTACATTTATCCAGATATGAAAGGAAAAAGAAATTAAATTGTCATGTTTCAATTATCTGAACTAAAACCATTCTAATATTCTAAGACACGTGATTTGAGAATTTAGTAAACCATACTCAATATTTGATAAAGGCACTGATAAAATCAGTTCAATTAATTCTTGTTATTTTCTTAATTGTTTTCAGATAAAGAACATACATTTCAATTATCTCAGCTTGGTTATGCAAGAGATTAGCAGTAGAAAAACACATAGCTAGCTGGAAACAAAAATTGATGCTTTTTATTTTATCAAAAATAAACAGGATAAATATATATTTTTTAATCATTGTCTCCAATGTTTTTGGAGAATAGAGGAAGTACTGTAATTTGAAAACTGTTTAAGTATTATTTTTATTCACACAAAATTCAAAGAGAAGTGGAATAATTCTTTTTTTTTTTTTTTTAAATGCAATTTTCCTTCTGAACATGACTCTCCACAAATTCCTTTTCTTTATTATCTGTGAATTGCCATATTCTTGGAAAATATAGTGGAATGGTTACCTGTTGTCTCCTTCAAGGTTTTGAATTTAGAGTAGTCCTTCTCTTACATTAGCTACCACCTAAGGGAGCCCAGTCTCCCCTCAACTACTATTTGATCCATAGCTGGGAGGAAGAAGAGACAGATTAATGTCTTTCCCAATGGAATTTATGCAAAAGTGAATTCCACAGACTAAGCTCAAATTTGAACTTGGCTGACCAATTTTAACTTTTTGTACCAACAACTACATTCCTTGAATATCTCAGTAAGATGAATAGAACATGTGAAAATTGGAAGTGATAAATTTTGGTAAAGAAAACTTCTGGAATTTTAAAAATTGCAATTGATGAAATGTGACTGCTTGAAGATTATCACATTCTTTTGATATTTGAGAATATATAAAACTGTTCAGAAAAGATCAATAAATAAACAACAAATGATTAATCAGTAACAGAACAATTAATGATGTTTTTTATTGATTTATTTATTTTTGATGGCTTATCAACCTTTTGCAAGTCATTTAAAGTCAGAAAATATTTTTAGATTCTAAGAATTTTTTTTTTAAGATAATAATGGTTTAGTGATACAAGTCTCACTAATTAACCCATAGCTGGGAGAAAAGAGGTGGATTCATAACTTTTTCTCAAGGATATTTGTGCATGATAACAAAACTGACTGGAATTAGAACACTTGATTCTTTGATTAATAATTCTAAGTCATTATCCATTACATCACCTGCACATCCAAACTGGAATTCCCAAGTAGTTACCCATCTAGATACTAACCAGGTTCCACTACAATCATCAAAGTTAGGCAAAGTTTCAATGTGGTATGGCTGTAATCCAATTAATGAGTTGGAAAAGAAGAAAAACTCGTCAGATAAGAATTAACTTTGTAATATTGTTAACTAAATATTAAATACATGAAAACACTTAATTCCAATTTTAGTTTAAAATGTAAAAGAAATTAACCATTTGGTGGCCACTAACATCCTCTTCCAACTAGAATGCTTTCGGTGGGAAGATGATTCGAATCATTGAAACCTAGATGAGGAAAGATGATTAGAATAATTGAATCTTACAGTTGATGACATGTTCTATTTTGTTTTTCTTTCTCTGCTTATGCAAAACTTGTTGCCAGCTATTCACTTGTTACAACAAAACAGATATTTATAGTATAAGTGAAATCCTGTGGTAAATGTGCTAATGTCAAGAAGTTACCAGTATGGTTAGGTAGTTTTGGTAGGATTTATTTTATAAAATGAACTGATTCAAGGGTGTAAAATAATATATTTTTATATATTTTCTTTAGAGTGAGTCCTTTGGTATTTGGTGTAGTAAAATGTTTGTTTATGAGGCAGATATTAGTAGTATGATTGGAGAAAGTCCTGGGGTGGTAGTTTTTGAAGTCAGACCATGATAGGGATAGCAGTAATATAAGAAATTAGGTCAGTGTCAATCTATTGTGTTCTCTGAGCCCTAAACAGAGCGGAAATATCCTTAGAAAATGACCTCTTAACTACTTTTCCACTGGCTGATTTCTCTGGAGTAGCATCCTTTTGTTCTGTCCCCTCCTGTTGAGCTCTTTCCGTTTCTAGCTCAGATGTATCAGCTTGTATCTTTTTTGCCAGGCTCCAAGACTCTGGCGTGATTCTGGTATCGGCTAATATCAAAAGTCTCTTTATGTCAATTTTTTTGATTGGCCAAAATTATTTTTATCTATTGGCGTTCCTTTCTTTTTCATTTTTTTTTATATTGGATGTTATGTGTGGAATCACAAATAAGTAGGATCTGATCCTTCGAATTTCTGGCATTTTTGGTCAGGTTCAGTTTTTTTCTTTCTTTTTTTATTTGAGAGTTGCCTTCTCATTAGTTGAGAGAAGTACAGAAAGAAGAATTTAGAGAGAAAGAAAGAGAAGGAAAGATAGAGAGTGAGAAAGAGAGAGAGAGAAAGAGAGAGAGAGAAGGAGAGAGAGAGAAAGAGAGAAGGAAAGAGAGAGTGAGAAAGAGATGAGGGTTTTAAAGGAAAGCACAAATGCTTTATTTTAATTTGAATTCTTTTCCTTTTTCTAATTCCTCTTTTTATTTGAGGGAAAAGTAAAGAGAAGGAAAGAGAGAGAAGGAAAGAAGGAAAGCGAGAGCGAGAAGGAAAGAGAGAGAGAGAGCGAGAAGGAAAGAGCGAGAAGGAAAGAAAGATAGAGAGCGAGAAGGAAAGAAGTGTTTTGAAGGAAAGAAGTGTTTTAAAGGAAATCACAAATGCCTTATTTTAATTTGAATTCTTTTTATTTTTGTTTATATATTTTATGTTTTTTTTTTTTTTTATCGAGACTTGCTACAATCCCATTTTGAAAGGAATAACAACAATAATTTTGTGGTACAATAAATTTAGGATTTAAAAAAAATCTATGTATTTATATGAGCAAACAATATCTTTTAATTTATTAATAAAGTAATTTGTTTTTCTTAGTTTCCTTAATGTTCTCTAAATTATGATGATTTATAATTAAACATCTTTCTCTTCAACCGATCTATGACAGAAAATGCTTAATTGTAAACTGTAATTTTGAATTTTCTCCTTTGGAGGCGAAATATTAAAATGATCAAAAATAGATTTTTATACAATAAACAAAAAGTAATTTCAATGGAACAAAAATTGAGTAATTTTATACATAAGCTTATATAAGTCAAAGAAAAGTTTTTTTGTTTATTGAAAACAATACTGTTTTTTTAAAATTTATAGACAATTTATCTTCAGAGAATTTTCTTTGTTATTGACGCAGGCATTTGATTTACAAGGTGAAGCCAAATTAAAAACAACGAGTGGAATATAAATTACAAGAAAAGAGAACAAATGTTTTTCTATTGCAACTTTTAAGGTCAGTGTAAAAAGACTTCTTCATAAAATGTAAGAAAACACAGTAATTAAAGAATAATAAATAATTTTTATGGGATTGACTGAGATGCAGTTATAAACCAAAATTTCATATATAAATAAAGGAGGGTGGTTTATGGTGGATATACAACCCTTTTGCGGAGGGATTTATAACATTAGAAAAAGAAACTTTGTAAAATATGTAAAGCATGGAACATGTGAGGATTGAAGAACTTAAGGAAAATGGGAGCAAAAAAGCACAATTTTACTAAAAAAGACAGTTCAAATTTCTGGCAGACACTGTAGAAAGAAGGCTTGGAGAATTTGACACTCATATGAGTGAGAAGGTAAAAGGGGTAAAGGGAAACATTGAATAATCTGTCTAATGAGTTTTTGTAAATGGCTGACAGAATATTGATTGGGAAAGATAGTAAATGAACAAACACTGCTTAGAGGTACCAAAGACAGAAAGTTGTAGAGACATGACCCCACCACCCCTGCCACATCCTGAGAGGCATAGAACATAAAATAAGAATTTGGTTAAAAATCTAAACATTCTATTGCTACAATGAAAACGTTGGCTTGATAGTGAGAACTTTATCTTATAAAGTGAAATCCTTTTTCAGCTCACATGAAGCACAAATTTAGCCAATGTTCTGTAAAATTATGATAAAATTTTCAAGATAAATTGGTCCATATTTTGTACTAGAATGAAAAAAAAGAAAAAAGTTTTTTTTTAAAGTTCTGCCACAAAATACGATTTTATTGGCTTACAAAAGCCATTAACCAAAAACCTTTAAAATCCAATTCAAGTACAAACTTGAGATTTTCAAACCAATTATATAATCAAACAACATAAGTATTAAAAAAACCATGTAACACCAAAGATCAAGTGAAGGCAAGGATTATGGCAGCATTCACCAACTTAAGAAGACTGTTCAGAAGAGTTGCAGGAGATTCTGAAGTCGTCTGGAGGTCATGGTTGAAGCCAGTGCTGATTTTATTGAATAAATTTACTCTTTCATATTTCAAAATATTTTTGTGTAATTCTGGTAAATATATCTGTTAAAATGAGATGTCAGTGTTATTTTCATTTTTGTGTAATTTAGATGACAATTTATCCATCTCACGATGAATAAATATTGTGTGTTTTGATAGCAAATTTTGTTTTTTCATATTCAGTTGAAGACCATGGAAATATTTCTTTGAAGAAACTTATTTTTTTTTTTTTTTTGAATCAATTCACCCCAAGTATGGTGATAAAGTGATTAAGACAAAAGAGGTTACTGAGAGTGAAGGAAACTGAGAAAACTTCACTGGAGAGAAAGGACAAAAAAAAAAAGAAAAAGGATTCAAGAAGACAGATGACTGATGTTGCATTAAAATTTTTGTAGATCATAGTAAACAGGAAACAAAAGGCTGGAAAAGACTTTCATAGGCCAGAAGTAGGAAACAACAGTTTTCTTTTGTTTTTTGTTTTTTTAAATATTTGTCTTTGTAAACTTTGTGTATATCCTGTAGTTGTAATTTTAAATGACAGCAAAATGTTTCTTGAAGTTTCAAGCAACTGGACTAATAACTGGAAAATTTGGTAAAATTCATGAAACTACTTTCATATAAGTGACATGTCTTCTATTCAATTTGTGAAATACCCTTGAGAGAAAAAAAAAACTTTCCATAAACCCCTTCCAAAACATTAGGAAAAAAAATTCAAGTGGCTCATCATGTGAGAAAGAATTTATAACTATCCTCTTTACTCACAAACATAAATACATACATAAATAAGTCTGTAGCCTAACACAATTATTAGATGAAATTTGATCTGAAATTTTCACAGTTATTGATAATCTGTGTGATTGGCAGAGGGAGATTATGTTAAAAAATTCTTTTTTTATTATTATGGTGTAGATTTTATGTCTATATTTCCAAGATGAGGTATTGCAACTATTTGCATCATTTGAACTGTTATTGTCACCTTTCAATTTTTTCCAAAATTCCAACACATCACCTGAAGAATGGTAATAAAGATGTGGATAACATTCCAAACAATGTGTGTGTGTGTGTGTATATATATATATATATATATATATATATATATATATATATATATATATATATATATATATTAGTCAAACCTAGAGAGCCAGACAAACCTACCAAGGTTTCATCTAAAAAGGATCATCAGGGAAAGCTGGCTCTTTTCCTGATGATCCACTTAGGTGAAACCTTGGTAGGTTTGCCTGGCTCTCTAGGTTTGACTAGGTCTGCTCTACTTTTGTATTGAGCACTTTTTTAGTTAGTTGATTACTCAATATCAGGTTGTTTTTTTGGGCTTTAGACCTGTATGCTGTACGATTATTTTCGACAGATGTTCATGTTCAGAGCTCTTTCTTTTTTTAAAATTTTTTTTCCCTTCAAAATTGCTTTGATCATTAGCAAATCAAGAAACCAAAGGTTTTCCGAGATGAGTGTAATTACCTATATATATATATATATATATATATATATATATATATATATATATATATATGAACTAAAAATCAAAGAATATGCAAATATGTATATAATAAAACTGGTGAAGGTGTTATTTCAATTTGAAATAACTCAGTTGTAATTCAATTTTAATTCTCCAAATAAGTTGAAATTTTCAAGATTTGAGTCTGATCATTATTACAATTGTAAATTAAAACCAGTATCCTTATTTTTATTGTTTTTTTTTCATCATGGTGTTTTTGCCCATTTTAAAAAAAATAAGGAGAAGGAAAGCCAGAGAGTACATTGGTCAAAACATAGCAAAATAAAAGATGAGGATCAGTCAGTGCCATGTGTGATACATGCTTAGGTGATCATGTATCTGCTATTTACCCATAGATGGGGAGGAGAAGAAGAGGATTCATACCTTTCCCAAGGGTATTAGCATATAAGTGAATGTAATGGATTTGACTGGAATTCAAACTTGGCTCTCCAATTCCTCAATCCAAGCCGCTATCCATTACTCCACCAATACTATGAGGATACTAGTTCAAATGAATCTATGTATAAATAAAAACTTGTTATAAGTGTTGATAATTTTTTTTTATGGTTAAAGAAGTTTGTCTAAGTGCTTTACTGACATGAGAGGGGAGGGTTTGACAGCTTTACGGCATTTTAATTGACAAAAGGAGTTACTGATGCCATCTATCTTGTCTCAAAGTATTATATAATAAATAATGCTTGAGCCACATGCAGTAAATTGCAGGAAGAATTGACCTGAATGTGAACTCTTTATTGCTGTGTCAAGTCAGTTAAAAGACCCCATTAAGATGACTAGTGACAAGACAGAATGTTGAGAGAGTTCATGCCTTTTCAATTACTGTGCAAGTAGTCTTTGACTGAAATTTAATCTTAGTCTTTTGATTTTGTCAGTTAACAAACATTATTCATCTCTTCATTTGTTGTAATTACTCACAGTTCAAATGCAAAAACAAAAACGGCTGCGTTTTTTTAGATGCAGGACCTTGACAGAAAAAAAAAAAAAAATAAGAGAGACAAAAAAAAAAGAAATGAAAAAAAAAAAAAAACTGCTTTTGTTTATATTTCCATGAATAAAAATAGTGATGGACGAACAAGGATGTTTGACAAACTATGTGGACATTAAAAGAACACAGTAGTCTGTCAAAGCACTGCAATGACATGGCCAGAAAAAAATCACTTTAAGGAAAAAAAGGAGAAAAGAAAAAAAAAAGAATTTCAAGGAAAAGAGAAAGTTAAAGCTTTATACATTATTTTTAGACATACAGGAAAGCTGGATAATAATAAGTCATATCCTAATATTGATACCCCCAATGTGAATATGGATTTTACAAGACTATTAGAGAATTACATCATTTACATTATTCAGACTGTTATCCTCATCTTCATTGCTATATTCACAATGTTTCAGCCATTGTATGCTCCAGCCTTCTTCAGGTGATAGGAATTTCAAATCAAACTCTTTATTTCATAGATTGTTCTAGTCCAACGTGCCAGTGACTAAACCCAAAGAGTTGTGTGTTTAATACCAGGCCATAGCAGTGGTGAACCAAAATTTGGAGAGTTGAGTTAAAGAGGAATAACTAAGAAGCATGGCACATAGAAGGCAGTAAGCCACTTGTTCTATCTTCCCTAAATTTTTGCCCTGTGAGAGTTTTCCAAGCCCTACTCCCCCTCACTGTGTGTCCAAGGAATTTCAGCTCTCAGTAGAAGTGTTCTAACAAAATTTTTCCATTTCTCAACACTTTGCTTAACTTTTGGAATGCTTCTTTTGCTACTCTAATAATGCATGATTGGATCCTGATGTCACATTTTCCATCTTTGTTTTTTTTTTTATTGTTCTCTCTCCTTAACAGTGTTTTTCTTCTTCTTCATATCCTCTCATATTCAGTGAACCCTTGCATCTTAGTGGCTATAGTGCCTTGCTTGGAATGAAATGATTAAAAATATAATAAAATAAAAACCTTTGTAGATTTATGAATTGCTTTATTTAAAAAAAAAAAGTTTTATTCTACCATGCAAAATCATTTTTCAATATAATATCCTTTCTTGTCAATGCAATTAGGCTAATGATTCTTTATTAATATAATGTACAACTTTTCATTGTTTTAATATTTGCCATAGGAATATTGAACATGGATATCCAGAACAATGTTCAGTCCATTGTGCTGCCATTCCTACAACAGAAATGTTTTGTTCCTGCAGAATAATGCCCACCCACATGATGCCCATGTTACTCAACATGCTCTGCAAGGGGTTCAGTAACTTCCTTTGTCACCATACATGTATAGGACATGATGGATTGATGCCTGACTCATTGAGCTAACCCACCTACAACTCTTGCTCTATTGTGTCAACATGTGAGAAGAGCACAGGCCTGTGGTAGGATATACAGTGTATTAATATGGAGGTCTCAATACTGTTGAGAAACCTCTTATTTTTGAAACTGTAAACATATTAATCTCTCTTTTATCATTTGCTATATAATCATGCTATATTAATTTATGTTTAATCTTGGGTAAGGATATTTATTCGCACGTCCAGTCAAGCAGAGTGTTAGACAAGGTCAAGTTTAAAGTGTGTTGGTAGACTAAACGTACATGGACTAGGCACAAAAATGTATCAATTCCTTGGCACTTCCTCTTGTAAAAAGACACTTCTTGTGCCAGCTAATGACACTGGCAACCACTACCTGAAGGTGAAATAAAGTCTGTGGTAATGGACCCCCTGAAACTCGAGTGTGTAATATTAATTTTAAAAACCCCTGGTTCATTCTTAAAATATTGAAATCCTCAATAAATTGAAACATATTCAGGCAATTGCAATTTTGTCACTATACACACAGTGCAGCACTGTTTTATTAATATAGTTATATTTAAAATAAATATAATGTTCATGAAGTTAAATCAAATGTTTAAAATAATTTTCTTTTCCTAAAAGTTTGTCACTTTTTATTTAAAAAAATGAAAAACCCTTCTCAAATTATGATAGATTTTTTAAAATGTCAAATTCTACTGTTACTTTTCCTTTCAGCTGTTAAAAAATTAAACTTACTCTCTGACCATTCCTTTAACTGCAAGGTCATGTGACATTAAGTCAGGTGACCTCGGAGGTTACTCAACAGGACTCTTCTTGTGTTGAAATTGTTATCAAGCATATATCTACCATCCTGTATTATCTTGCATCCAAAAGGATTTTAATAAAATACTATTATGTTAAAGTAAGTTTAAGGATGTTGCAATAATTTTGTTTTCCGATTTCCTAAAATATAAAGTAATTTTAATCAATTCTTTATTAATAAAGTTTGTCTTGTGATTAGATAAAAAATAAGAACAGCAAATAAAACTCCATTTATTTTAGTTCTTAACTACAATAAATATAATCATGACTTTGAAATTGAATTTTCTTAAAGGACTAAAGTCTTCATAAAAAAACTTTGAATTCCTTCATAACCTTCTTACAGTCTTTATTGGAATACAAAGTAGAACAAAGTTACCTCTTATAAGTAAGGCTGGAAGAACATCAGAAAGTCATAATCTGGGGTTGTAAGGAAAGAATGAAATCAAGTATGGTTGAGCATGTGTGTGTGTGTGTGTGGGGGGAACAGTCACTAGTTCCAGTAGAATTAAGTCAAAATAATAGAAAATTACAGATAAAAATTTACCTAATGGTTGTTAGACTACAGACTGATTGATCCATTCTTGTGTGTGTGTGTGTTTTTATATATATATATATATATATATATAATTTTCACTTTGGTAATAACTTTCAGTTCTCTTTTTTTTTGCTTGATATCTGACTGTTTTCCTTAAATTATAGATTAATTTTAATCAATTCTTATTAATTGATGTTTTTTCCTGATTAGATAAAAATAAGAAGAGCAATAAAACTAATTTTGTTTTTATCTCTTAAGTACAATATGACAATGACTTTGAAATTAAATTTTCTTAAAATCCTACAAATTTAGTAAGAAAACTAGCATCTGGTTTGGAATTTATTGATGTTTTTTGTAGCCTTTGATGCTTCAAATAATCGATTCTTTTCTCATTTTTACTTTGCCTTTTAAATAATTACTTAAAATATATTTTAGTTTAAATATTCTCTTAATACTTCTGGAAGGCTCAACTTTAAAGAGAAAACATTTTTAGGCCCAAGCAAATAAATATTATAGAAGAGAGTGCTCATGTACTCCATAAAACAACTTATTTGGTGATTTTTTTTTTTCAACAAAAAAAAAAAAAAAAAAAAAAAAAAAAAAATCAATGTCTATTTTTGATTTACAGATAATAGAGATTGATGGTGAAATTTGTCTGTAGTGGTGTCTATCATGGCTTCATGATTGCTTTATATTGTTTGATTAGTTACCTCCCTTGACAAACTTTTCAAAATTATATAAAAACAAACATAAGTAATTGTACAAATTTAGGGTATTTTTTAAATGACCTTTCAAATGGAATGTAGCAAAGACCAGGTTTAAGATTGAGGTCCTATGCATACATGGGACCAAAGGAGCAAAATAATTAATTTTTAGGATCATGTGCAAAGTTAGGTGATTTCTTGGTATATTTTAAATACCAACATGCAAGTAGGATAATTTTTCTTACATTATTTACATTATTCAAAATGTTATCCTCATCTTCATTGCCATATTCACAATGTTTCGGCTGTTGTATACTCTAGCCTTCTTCAGGAATTGGAATTTGAAACTGAACCCTTGAGGACACATGGCCCAGTGGATAAAGATGTTGATTAGATCCAGTGACTAGACCGAAAGAGTGGTGAGTTCAATACCAGGCCACAGCAGTGGTGGACAAAAACTTGGAAAGTTGAGTTAAAGGGAAATAACCGAATCATCTGGAAGAGGCATGGCACATGGAACTAAATCAATCTACCCCGGTGCATGGAATGAAGGGTTCAGTTTGAAATTACAATCACCTGAAGAAGGCCTGAGCATACAACAGCCTAAACGTGAATATGACAATGAAGATAAGGATAATAATGTAAATAATGTAAGTAATCATAATACCTCATCTCAGAGATATAGACAGATAATTTTTCTTATACTTGAAAGATATGTGTATGAATTGATGAATCATTATTATATGAATTCCTACTTGGATCAGCATGTCCATCTTGCTTGTTATAGGCACATAAGATTTTGGGCTTCACATGCCTGTTGTACCTGTTGATCTCTTCAGAATTTTGAATATAACCCTTTTGTCAATGTATGGGAATAATTTTTTCTCATTCCACTTAGCAATTAATTCTCCATCATTTGTTTTTGTGTCACTTGTTCTTATCCTCCATTGAACAAGAACATAACATTTTTCACAACTGCCTTAACCAGAGATTGAACTCACAACTACCACAGAACCAGATATGATCATCTTATGGTGGTTTAGATTAACACAGACAAACTAAAAAAAGATGATAAATAAAGCATAATAGTATTTCTTTGTCTTTATTGAAAATTTTCAAGAATTTCACAACAAATTTTTACTTTTACTTCACAAGAGTGGATATACATTTTTTTTTAATCAATTCTCCCCAAACAAGGTGATAATGCCACTAAGATGCAAGGGGCTAGTTAGAGTGAAAGCTCACTCCTAAACAGGGAACAACCTCTACTCCTGTTCAAAAGACTCAGGAAGAGTGTGAACCAAATGACTTATCAACTACAATTGAAGAGAGAGAAAAAAAACAATTGAGTAAAATTTCAGAGTTCAGCCTGGGACGTTAGAAGTATAAAGTTGAAATAGTCTTCAGAAGAAACTAGAGACTGAATCCTAAACAGGAAATAAAGAATAAACCTTTTCAAAAGGCCAGAAAAGAGTGTGAACCAAGTCTAGACACATCAATAGGTTTGTAGCCTAATGATGAAAAATGCATTTATTTTGCATGGACAGACTGGTTACACAATTAAAATTTCTCATCAAAATTCAGTTATTAACTATCAGTTTGTGGAGCTTTTGATTTCAGATTATTTACTCTCAAGGCATGTGTGGACGTTTATCTTCAAAACAATAAAGTTGAAACAAGTGATATCCCCAAGTTTCATAATGTGAACGCCCAGAAATTCAAGAATGCTGATAATAATCTGGTTTCTCTACATTCATGTATTTCTTACCATAGCACAGCAGAAATAGCACATCATAGTGCAATACCATTAAAATGATCTGACATACTATAAAGCAATTTCCAGTCTAATCAGGCCAATGGTTTCCAAGTAATTTTTAATTGTTTCACTATAAATAAACTAAAAAAACTTCTATTTAAAGGAGATAACTCCAGGTCTATTAACTGCTAATTACAGTTGCATTTCCCCTTAGTATTCTTAAGAAACTAAGATAAATAAGGGAGAATCCTTGACCTGTTTCTACTCTGTCAACCATAGTTTTTATACCAATGATGAGATTCTCATCAACATTAATAATTAAATTTAATGATAATTAGCATCTGCAAATAATTTTAATCTAAATTCTGGTATAGAAAGTGACTTGACATTGAGTGAAGGCAACATTTAAGCCAGTAAAAAATATAGAATTTTCCAAACAGTCTTCATATATTCATTCACCATTTGACCTTTATCTGTAAATGACATTTAATTTGGACTTGTTTTTTATAGTGAAATTAACTATAAAAAAATACTATCAGCAAACAAATTGTTTTAAGTACATGGGTACTAAAAAATGTGTTGTTTTTTGTTTTTTTAAGTTCAGCTTTTCAATAAAAGGATCATCAAAACATTTTGGCTATTCTACTTTCTGGACTTCTTCAATTGCGCGTTGTCATTGGTAACCTCTTGGGAATTTTCAATCAAACTCTTTATTCAATCCATAATGAGCAAAAACACAGTAAAAAAAAAAAAAAAAAACTTAACAGAAGTCTCTTATCAGAAATTTTTAATGAAACATGTATTAAAGAGGGATTCCTGCCAAAATACACAACTATTTAATATATATGAAAGAAGCATTACTGAGAACTTAAAAAATTTTGACCCTAAAAAAAAAAAAAAAAAAAAAAAAACTTCAAAACAACTAGTTTCTGTTATCCCCTTCCTTTGAGATTGTCTATACAGGCTCACAAAGGAAGGGCAGCAGTAAGAATCTGTCAAATTTGATTCACATGTACTGTTCAAATTTCAAAGTAGTTTCTTGTGCACATACACACAGACATATATATGGGGGAAGTGCACATCTTTAAAGAATGTGGACTTTTCTATAGATAAGTAAAAGATTGAAATAAATTTAAAAACTTAAGACCTGAACTGTTTGAAAGATTAAATATAGATTATTGTAAGTTCAAACAATATAAAATTCCTTGAGAATTTCTCAGCATAAAAAATTATTAGCTCACAAGCAATCGATAACCATAGATTCCAGACTTCTGACATGTTTGCTGAAAATTAAACAATGTAGAGCAAAGTTGGATAAATCTGAAACCATTTGTGAATCATAGATCCAATTCATACAACAAAGATAGATTGTATTTTCTCAGAAAATCACTTGTCTTAAACTTGAAAAAGGTTTGTCAAACTTGGAAATAAAGTATATATGCATACACAAATATATCAATTTATTGCTTGTCAAATCATAAAAAGCAGTAATTGTATATTCAAAAAGTTCTACTCTGTGACTGATACAGCTTTATAAATGTTAAAAACACTATCAAACTGTTATAAAAGTTAAAAGATAAAAATAGCAATGACTGTAGGTAATTGACAAACAAGCACTCAAATATTAACAAAAGCAGGCAAACTGTAAAAAGGATAGAAACTGTGTTGTCTAATTTAAAATAAAACTTCTTCAACCAAATGTTATATTGTTAACATTGATACCCTTTGCTATGCTCTATCTTTACAAAAGCCTGATCAGACTGAAAATGGAATATTACTGCCATATCTGGGCTGGAGCTGGCCAGTCCTCACTTGCCTGTCGTGATAGAGTTCAAAAGCATCTGTGGAGCCTTGTGGGTAATGAATTTATTTATTTTTATTTTTTACATCCTACAGACACTTTCACATGGATAAAACACCACAAGTCTCTCACTCTTTTCATAGCAAATATTTTGATGAGTTATATTTGCTAGTTCCATCAGTTTTGGTGTTCTCAGTGGAGACCCCTTCATGCCACATACACAGAGACAAATCCTCCTCATTGCTTTCATATTCCATTAGTAAGAAAGAAGTTCCACTTAGACTGCTTCTTTTCAAGAACAGGTACTTTGTGGAACAGACTTCCAAAAGGATATTTCCTATAACTGCTGCAATTTTAACCTTGTTAACTCTAGGGTTTACTATTATCTCTTCCACATAATCTCATAAGCTGCACTTATCTCTTTCTCTTATGGTCATACAACAACATCATTCATTAACCCTCTACTTTGAGTGGCTCTTGGGATTTGTTTTTGTAGTTTTAAATTTTTTCTATGAATATTATTTTAGTGTCTATAACAGAAAATTTACATATATAAAAGATGTGTAAATTTTTTAAATCCTATTTTGGTGAATCAGGAATAATTACAAAGTGCAAAGAAAAGAAAAGGCCATAAGATTTCAGCCTTTTTACATATATATCATTACATATATTGTAAAAATGATTTAGTTTTCATCAAAACTTGCTTATACTTGATTAATTATATAAGCAAGCATCCTGGTATTATGTTTGTCATTTACATCTCATATCAGTATATTTGTATACTTGTAGAATCTGTAATTCTTCAGTAGTGTAAGTTTCTCTTGTATGATGGGCATAAAACATATCCCAGAATATGTATTTATTTGGTAAAGATTGTTATATATTGTTTTATATATATATATATATATATATATATATATAAAGAACAATCTATAAATGAATCGTGTTTCTTATGTTTACATGAGAAATTAAAAATAATCAAATTTGCTGACAAAAAAATCCCTGATAAACCAAAGGAGTGAATTAAGTGTAAATTGCCAACACAATTTATCTTTTACCTTAAAATATAGTCAAATTAGAAAAAAAAAACAAAAAAAAAGCATTGTGTATTACCATTTCTTATAGCAATAATTTATTAGCATATAGTGGTCCACCCTCTACCAATAATTACCTTATTTTGTTTATTCAGCTTAAATATTGATATGTATTGCCATCCAGTTAGTATTATTAATATCATATATACATGTTCCACATTTTTAATTTTATCTACAGGCCCCTTTAAGAAGCTTCCCAAATATAAAAAAAAAAGTTTAAAAAAAATTTTTTTCTGTTAACTTTATGTCTGATTTACCTACCACCACCTTCAACAAATTGAACACGTCATATTTGTCTACAATGAAGATACATTTGTTGCTGGCATATTTTACTGCAGTTGTCAATGATGACATGTTTATGTCCCGGTTTATCGTGACATGAAAAAATAACTCACCTACTTCTACCTTCTGACTTCACTTTTCTATTTAGCATAGCTCTGACATTTAATTGGTTAATCAAGACATACCCACAAGTCTATTTTTAATTCTGACCTTATGTCCCCCACCACCTTTAACTTTCGGAAAAGAAGTAACACTGTTTTTAAATTTCCTTAAAAATCACTTAATCACCAGTTACTTACCATTGCCTGAAGAAGTACAATCAAAGTATTGAAACATGAAAGCTTTTGTGCACCAATTTCAAAATGTTTTTTTTAAGTAACTAAAAAATCTTTGCCATTTTTTACATCGTATGTGGTGAAGTGATCATTGATATGCAAATGAGTGTATCATGTGCCGGGAAAGTGGTGGGGGTTGTAATGGAAGCATTGCTCTTGAACAATGCAGCTGTGTTGTGCACACAGATCGGTCATAGCTCGAGCAGTGATGAGGAAACATTGCAGTGTCGAAGCAGCTAGCCCACGGTTGTCTGCTTTATGGCTTTAAGATAGGCTCGTTTGCAACTGCATCAAGTTGCCCAATATGTAAAACTTTTGGGGATAATGATTGAGTGAACACTTGGTGCCAGAAGTTCAGTGTGGAAGATTTTGATGAACCTTGCAGTGGCTGGCCACGGGTTTCTGGATAATAAGGCCCTGAAGGTAACCATAGAGGAGGACAACAGCTAAACATGTGATGAGCTTGCTGATCACTTACAGGTTTCAGGTGAAACGGTCAAACTTCACGTGCACTGAACTGGGAAGGCATACAAGTAGGTACTAGGGCAGGTCACTTACCCCACACACTGTCGGAAATCAACAATGAGTGACAGCCTGTTTTTCATTGCTTTCTTTGCACAACAACATACCCATATTTGATCAAATACTCACCAGTGATGAAAAATGGATCCTGTATGACATTTTCAAGTGTATGAGATATTCATTGTCACCATAGGACCCTATGAGATCCACATAAAATCTTGCTCTGTATCTAGTGGACTAGACGACAAGTGCTATCAATGAGCCAAACCATTACTGTGAACCTGTACTAGAAACTGTTGGAACATGTGCAACAGAAGCAGAAGGATCCAGTATTGGTTAACTGCAAGGCTGTACTATTCCTCCATAACAATGCTAGGCATCATGTGGTGCAGGCGGCCAGGGATACTATCAACTTGGCTGGTAGACACTGTGCCATCCACCTTACTCTCCAGACCCTGTGCCAACAGATTATCACCTTCTTCTATTCCTTGGATAACCACCTTTGTGCGAAATTGTTCACAAATTAGATGAAATTGCAGCAGGCACTCAGGCATCTTTGCATTCAAGACATCTGATTTTTAACAGCAGGGCATAGTGCAGCTGGAGGTACATTGGTAAAAGTTCCTGGATACTGAAAGGGATTACTTTGAGGACAAATGGTATATCAAATTTGCTGTATATCTTTTTTTTTCTAATAAATAAAACATGGTAAAGACTTTTGTTGGTTACTTTGTATATATAAATATATATTATATATTCTTTAATAAATTCTTTCCAAGCAAGATGATAATGCCACTAAGACACAAAGAGCTACTGGAATTGAAAGAGAATGAGAAGACTTTACAAGGGACTGGAAACCCAATCCTAAACAGAAAACAAGGGATAAACCTCTACTACTGTTCAAAAAATCTAATTTTCAAGAAATCTTATTACAGAAAAATATGCATTTTTTGGCAGAATTCAAACCTGTGCTTCTCTGGGTAGAGGGAAACCATTGTTTTATTTTATATATATTATTCAATACTAAATTAATGATATTTACAAGGAAGAAGATTATGTTGGAAAATGAACATTTAAAAACTGAAATGTGAAAACCTAATACTAACAAATTATGTCTATTTTTGAATGTGTGTATATAAAAAATAAATCCTAATGAGCGAGGTACTACCTGCCTAAGTTTCACCACATGGGATCATCAGGGTGAACTGCCTAAGGAGGAATTAACTAGGAACAAATTTATTGATAAAATTACTGTCAAAACTAAAAATAGCATAAACTTAAAAAGATATAAAACACATTTTACCTTATTACTCACTGGGTTTTTTTTTTCTTTGTAGCAGAGATTTAAGGTACTGGACAATTTTTTTTTTTTTTTTTCTCCACCCTGTTCGGAGGTTTCTGGTGCTTTTTTTTTCTATTTTTCCTCAGATGCCAATTTATTTGAAAATTGTGCTATCCAGGTTTTTCCACCCACCAAGGTTAAATAGATTTAAAACACACTATATATATTTTGTTGTTATTATTATTATACACTGTTTCTACTTATGACAGACTACAAACTAACATGATTTATTTGCTGCCATTTATTACAATGCTCACATTGGTCTGGGGCCACTAATACATCATCTTGTTCACACATCAATGGTCCACAGGTTGTCTCATCTGATCTAACATGGGGAATTTTCATGTTGGCTTTGTTAGCCAATACTATCCCCACAAGTGACTAATCTGCTAGTGGATGGGTGTTTTCCTCTAGACACTATCATTGTGTGTGTGTGTGTGTGTGTGTGTGTGTGAGTGAGAGAGAGATGTGAAATACTATTTCATATACTAAGCTATACTTAAGTACAGTCAATAATTATTTTTGCTGTTAATTTTAATAAATTCTAGGTTTAAAAGATTTTACAATTAACAGACTGATTTCTAAGTATTTACACAATATACATTGTTTGGACTGTTGTCCTTATCTTTATAGCCACATTCACGTTTCGGCCATTGTACATTCCGGCCTTTTTCAGGTGATATTTGTTGGAATTTCTAATCCAACCTTTTGTTTAGTCCATCAGAGTAGATTTTAATTCTACAAACCATATCACCTAAAGAAGGCTGGGGTGTACAATGGCCGAAGCATCATAAATGTGACAGTAAAGATGAGGATAATAGTCTGAATAATGTAAATAATACCTCATCTCAGAAATATTGACAGATAAATTTTAAGTAGTTTGCATAAGACTGATAGTCTCTTTCCAACATCTTGTACTAATAAACATTGTTAACCATTAAGCAAAACAAATTAAAAACGAATATTTCTAACTTGTGGCCCTTACAGGTTTTGGAATTTTTAAAGAAGTTAAGAACTGGTCAGGTGTGAAGTGATTTTCTGCCAAAGTTACTGCAATAAGTGATCTCAACTTTGTACTTAAAACAAAATCTTGAACCTTGGTTTGCAAACACATGTTATAACCACTTAACAATGCCAGCAAATGTTACTGACACCTTTACTTCAATGATCATTGTTTACATTTAGAAAGTTCAAAATACATTGTTTATAGTTGGAGATTAACAAAACAAGCCTTTACCCAAAGATAATCTAATTGCTTAACATGTTCCCAAAATTTAGGAAAAAAGTTTTGGGAAAGGTTTTATCAATAGTATTGAATAACTTCTACTTTTATTTAAAGATTTGAGCAGAATATTTCATCAGATTAAGTATATAAATATAAACAGTGTGGACATAGAAATCAACACTGCATGGTAACCATCAGTTTCACACCTTAAGTAATCATCAAAGCATTGTGATAGCTTAAGGTGGGAAACTAACAGTCACTATGCACTGTTTATACCTGAAAATGTTTTATTCTCAATATTGAACTCTCTTCTCTATAAACATAGCAAATTTTAAACAATTATTTATACTTTGTATCCATGTACCACTTTTCACAGATACTACACTCTAATCCTATATTTACTTACACTCTGAATCCACAGTGAAAAGGTGGGTCTCATGTGGAGGAGGTCATATATGTACATATAGAACAAATAACAAACACTGTCCAGTCTCAATGATAAATGTCATGCAGGCTTCAGAATACTCTGGTTCAGTTAATTTTGTACAATGGTGGAGGTGTTGCCATAGGATTAAAATCCCAGAGACTAGGGTCCTTTAAATGTTAGATAATAAACTGCCTGAAGACATAAACCTGGCTTTGCATCCAGAATCATAGTATGCTAGCACAGCAGCAAAAATGGAAAAAATACTATACAAGGCTGGAGACCAGAGTGTAGTACTTTGATCTTAGATTTAACAATTCAATTATATTTGTCTTCGATTTGAGACAAAAGTACTGATATATAAGTGAATAACCCTTTATTATAAATAAGTACAATAGTAGTAATACTAATAATACTAGTAAGTAGAGTTAGGAAGAGAGACCGAAATGTTGATAAAGGACTCATTTGTGTAGTAGGAGTGTAGATAAAAAATAAATGCAAGAAAAATGGTAAATATTTCAGAATATTTTAGTCTTAGACATTTAAGTTGGTTAATATGGCTTGGGAATATTTAGTGTTCTACTAAACTTTTACAGAAAGCACAACAATATGTGCCCTCCACAACTTCCTATCCTTTGTAGCTCTTAGTAGTGTTTGTCTTTTTGATATCTCTCCTAATTTCCATTATGCCATCCATTTACACAAGCTCACTAGGTGGGTCATTTGCTGCTTTTCTCTCTACCTCTTAAATTCAATATGTCAAATTTTCTAAGCCCTCTGCCCTCATTATGTACCCTAGAAATTTCAACTTTCTGATGTCAAGTATAAGCACCCTTTTTGTTTCTCTATTCTCTAAAACTATGTCACTGCTCACATGGTCAGTCAATGGCATTCTCAGTATCCTTCTGTAGAACCACATTTCTGCTGTCTCAATTTTTTATTTTTTCATCTGCAATGAGATTGTGCAGTATTCATTGCCATATAGGAGGACTGATATTTCATAACAGTCCAACTCTCTTTTCTTTGTTGCCAATGAAATTTTCATGTTCTTTAATACTTTGCTTAGCTTTTGGAAGGCATACAACAATACAATTGAAGTAAAAATAAGTTAAGACATCAAAACTAAATACATGCATACATTTAGGAAAAGTTAAAAGATTATTTACAGAAACTAATAGACTAAAGAATAATATTAGAAACAAAGAAAACAGTGCTAGACTGCTATGCAATGTTTGCCCTCATATATGGTAATAAAAGTTGGACAATTTCATCCCAAATGAAGAAAAAACTTTAAATGACTAATGAGTGTTGAGAATACCATGAACAGAGAATGTGACAAATGAAGAAGTTTCATGTAGAATATAAACTACAAAGAAAATGTTGCCAAGTTAGAAAACAACAGATGAAAATCTTGGGACATAAGGAAAGAAGACTTGATGAATTTAACACTCATAAGAAACATTGGAGACAAAAGAAGCAGAAGAAAACACCATGAATGGAGGAATAAGTACACTAAAGAGAAAAAGGAGTTATAAAAGGGGTAAGTATTGTTGAGAACAACAAAGAACAGAAAGCTGTGGAGAGCTATGATCGATAAAAAGAAAGAACATATCATGGAGAGAGAGTGAGATATGATGCAAAGATATATAAATGACACTCCAGTCACAAAAAAAAAAAAAGTTAATTAAAAAACAGAAATGCTTTCTTATTAGCAATCAAATAATATATTCAAGAAATAAAAGTAAATGAAAAATAGATTTTATATTTCTGCCTGTACTTTCTGGGATGTGAGAAGTTCTCATTTTTGTTGTTGTTGTTGTCACAATGTTTTGACCAGTGTTCACCAACCTTCTTCAAAGTTGCACAGCAGAATCACCCAGTGGATTATGGCATTGGTTTGGAGTATTACAAACAGGGCAAGCAATAATTGAGATATTAAATCTGGAGAGCAAAATGAAAACAATTTATCCCTGTAGATTAAATACAGCGTTCAGTTCAAATTTCCCTGGAGGTTAGCCAAATCAACAGACACCTGAAGAAGGCTGGAGGGAACAACAGTCGAAACATTGTGATAATAAAAACAAAGATAAAGATATTAGTTTGGATGTAAATAAGCTTTTATATTTATTCTTTGCTATATATTGATTTCAGAGAGCATTCTGGCTGATGACAGAACTAAAAGGCATTTGTAATTCATCCATCTTTAGGTGAAACTAGCCATGTTTATACCAATACGAGTAGGTAAAGAACTGTAGTTTATCAGGAGTCATGTCACTCATCCTAATTTGTTTTTGTTTTTTTTTTATGTTAAAGTGCAGGGTTGTTATTCTTTTTCTAAATGTAGGTGTGTATATGCGTAATGAATGAACTTACCTGTTTGTTGTTGGTATGAAGAAAGAAATCCAGGTGAAAAAAAAAAAAAATATTATTCTCTTTATTTTTATATCTGCTTCTTTTTTAAGTATCCCACTTGTGAAAAATGTAAGTTTAAGTCAGGTGGCAGCTGTCGATGTGCAAAGCCTGGTTTTGCTTTAATGCTGAAAGCTCAGTGGAGATGTAAGGTTTGGCAGGCTGATAGGCAGGTATAGGCTGCCTTATAGCTGGGTGGGTAGAGAAATAGGTAGGAGAATGCCGCTTACCATAATATGTCTCCTTGCCTGCATGGGACTCGTACAAACATGAAACAGCAGCAGCAGCAGTAGAAGGATTGGTTAAGGGAGAATAGGATAAGAATGGTTAGAGAAGGAAAAAGAAGAATGAGAAAGGAGGAGAAGAAATGATAGAAGAAAGACAATCTGAAAAAGCAGGGGAAGGTAAAAGAGAAAGAGAAAAAACAGAGGTAGTAGGTAGAAAGAAAGAGGTAATGAAATGTTTACAAAGGAAGCAAGGAAGAAGATTGCTAATATTTTTTTTTCTTTAGAGTTTGTCCTTAAATTAATTCGCTAAAGCAAAAAGAAAGAAACTGTAGAAATGACAATGTTGGATCTCAATGTGGTTGTCAGCTGAGAGGGTGAATATGGCAGAGACAGCAAGATGTCTCAGTCTTTTAAGGGAGTGAGTAAGAAGAAAAAAAAAAAAAAGAACAAGGAAATGAGAGAGAATGGGGAAAAGAAAAGGACAAAGAAACAGAGAATAAAATAAAGAGAATGAAATGATATTTATGACAATTTATTAATATTTGTGTTAGTGTCTAAAAATTAAGTTTTAGAGTTTGTACTTATATTTTTGTAAGGTTAAAGAGTGTGGAAATGTTTTGTTAATTTATAACTGTAAAAGAAAGAAAGGAGAATATTTAAAATATATTATTATATATATATATATATATATATATATATATATATATATATATATATATATATATATATATTTATTGTAGACAAAAATGTACAAGGACAATATTTTTATTGAATGTTCAGGTTCTATTCCCTTCATCAGCAAAATTTAAATCTTTGGCTGATTAAAGAAATGGAAGTCCTGAAACATGTACCAGCAGTGAATATAAACTATAAAATAAATATATATTATAAAATAAAGTGTACAAAATGCTTAGCAATAATAAAAGTATAAGTGCTCAATGCCAAAGGACAGAGCTTGCATGTGTGTGTAATATAAACTAATAACAAAATTGTATATGCTTCTGCATACCACACTATAACCGAGTTTTATGATATAAGCAATGTTCAGGTGGAAATACTGATATATATATATATATTTTATTACTTGAAATGTTATTTTTAAAAATAACATTTGAAGAAAAATATCAGATTAAAAATAAATCCATTAATCTTTAAAAAAAAAAAAAAAAAAAATTATATATATATATATATATATATATATATATATATATGAGAAGATGACATAAATTTTCATATCAGAAATGCTTTAATCATCCACAGTAAATTTGTGTTCTTATAACTTTTTATCTTTCTTGGCAGAGCTTTTTTTACGACAATGTGGAATACTTAATAACAAACGTGATAAAAAAAGTAAACAAAACCAGAAAGAAAGTAAATGAAATTGGCAAGATTATAATTCCAGACAATTTAAAAGTTTAAGAATTTCAGCATACATTCATATGCAACAAAAACATCACTTTAGTTTCATGAAGTCCTAAATGATGAAACATAACAGAAAATTTTTTTACACTTTGTCATTAATTTTTCATATATATATATATATATGTGTATGTGTGTGTGTGTGTGTGTGTGTGTGTGTGTGTGTGTGTGTGTGTGTGTTAGGCACCTCTGCATGTGATAATGGATGGCAAGGCTAAGTGACTATTACTACTATATGTAGTAAGTTCAGTCTTCACTGGGTGCTTTGTACATATGGCCTTGTGCCCAAACTAAGTATTGTAAATAATACTATGCACAATGTTATATTGTATAATTACTCACCTTAATAGCTTAGTCTGACACAAGGATGAACGGTGGAAGAGAAAATAGGGTGTGTAAGATGTTGTATTAATTTTCAAAAAAGTAGAGAGGATCTTCCATTGAGAATCTGCATTTGACATTTACCAATTTACTTGGGCTCAATCACCAACCTCTGACATCAATTGCAAATATTCAACTTTCTTAGCCAGGAGGTAAGCTCTTCCTGCTGGTATTTTCTTCCTACCCTCAAGCAGTTTTGTGTTTAAATGTCAAAATTAATAATCTATCCATGTTATTAATTGGAGGATCCTCCTTCATCTACCTCTTCAGTAGCTTTTTATCTGAATATTGACTGACATACAAACACAACACAGTTAAGTGTGGAATATATATATATATATATACGCGCATGTGTGTGTGCGAATAAAGACAAAAAGAAAACTTTTCTTTAGTGATGTGTTGACGGATGGACTTTATGAAAGCAAATGAAAAATATTTATTTTGTGACAAATATTTATAAACAGAAGTAAAAATGTTAGGTTTTCACAATTTTTAAATTTAAGAATACTCAGATATACTTTAGGCTAATTGAAAGTCAGGGTAAACTATGGAAGATGCTAAGTGATGTAATTTAATGGTTAATAAATGAAAGGGAGTAAATGTTGTTGGTGAATTTTTTTAATGTAATTATTTATTTATTTTATTTTTGGTTGAGAAATTAATTTATGTATTTATTTATTTTAAATAATAGATTTTGAATTTAACTTTTTTCTTTTCATTTTTATGGTTATTTTAGGAAAGGAGCCAGGGCACAAATTTATATTTTGTTAAGATTCAATAGTGGCACTCTCAAGAATTTTTCATCTAAGTAAATTACTTTCTTTTTTAATAAGTGTAGCATTCTTTAGATTAAAGTTGTGATTGAACTTATTTCTATGCATGATGAATGCATTTGATAAACTGTTATATATAAGATCCTTTTTTGCATTCATAGATACATTTTAAATTTCTGACTAAGTTTACCCAATATATTTTAGGGAACAGTTGAGACAATTGCTTCATTTTTATTATTTCATTTTTATTATTATCATTGTTTTATATATATATATATATATATATATAATGTTTCACTGTATCACAGCTCATCAGTGTGACTAGACAACCAAATGCTTCAAGCCAGGATCAAAAACCCGACTGTTTCAGTATCACTTGGAGTTTCTACCCAAGCCATTGGCGCTTGGGCAGAGAGAAAGACAAATTCTAGCATATTGTTTTTATAAATGTAAACAAGTACTGGACAGCGAGAGTGTTCTGTTCATTAATGAAGAGCGATGCAATATATATATATATGAAGAGCAATCTGAGATATATGTGTGCATGCACACACACAGGGTGTATCAAAAATACTTTTACAAATTTTGGAGGTACGTTCCTCACACCAAAACTGGGATAAAAGTCCATATAAACATGTCTGCAAATCCTTCATTTTTGACTTATTAAGTTTCAGTTGCTATGTAGACTAGGTTACATCTGTCATTCATGTACATTTGTCTGTCTTCAACGTTTAACCTGTGTAGTAGTGAGTTAACTGAGAAGTTTTCCATATAACAATGGAAGGATATTCATATTGTGAGCCGGCAGATATAATTTTTTTTACATATGTCTGCACGAATGGTAATGGACATGAGGCTGCATGGCTGTATCAGATTGCATTTCCAGACCAAATGTAGGTGAGTCATCTCACCTTTGCTGCTGGTTATCATTGCATTGCTGAAACAGGATGAAACATGGCACCACAAACTATGGATTGAGGAAGATTGAGATTTGCTTGTACACCTGACCACGAAGATACACTCTACAGGCTTTCAGAGACGATCCAGGTAGCAGCACATATCAAGTGGTCCCAGCATGTCACATATCTCATAGTACCACATCAAGGGTACTTCAAGAAAAGCATACAGAGTAGTTATGATAAAAAGCAACTGAAATTAAGATGAAAGAAATACTAGTTAAAATTAATAACAAATTTCAAGATAATATTTCCTTTTCTTGCTAACTGGAGAGTAGCTCACTGCACCTTCTTGGCCTCATGTTTTCAACTGACTGAAAGTTGGGTCATTATATCATGCCAGAAAATTTTTCTCATCAGAATCCATATTTATAAATGTAATGTTCATCTGTACATTGAATACTGCTGATATATCTGGTCTGGTGCTCCTGCTATTAATCTCGAGGTTCTTGACAAAATCCAAAGAAGGATCTGCAATGTTATCTCTCCTGACCTGACATCTAGGTTTCACTCACTTTCTCACTGATGTGGTATGGCTTCCCTCTGTCTTTTCTACAAATATTTCCATGGCAACTGCTCTGACAGGCTACATTAATTTAAGTGTGCTACTATACTGGCATATAGGTTTCTTTTACTAAATAGCTAAATGCATCTGCCACTTCTACTTCAACAGTTTCTTTTCTCGCACTTCCTGCCTGTGGAATTCACTTCTGTTTACTTATTTTCTTGATAACTACAATTTTTAAAAATTTAAATGCAGCATCAATTGCCATTTTCTGTCTTCTTGAATCCCATTCATCTTTTGCTCTTTTCTCAAACCTCCCTATACTCATTCATTTCTTTCACTCTCTGTTACCCCTTGCATACTAGCAGCATTTCCGCCTTGCTTGGGGAGGACATGATTTAAAAAAAAAACAAAAAACAAAGGCAATAAAAGAAGTATTTATTTCTTTTTAATTCAAAGATTGTAAAAAGGGAGAACAAAAAGAAATGGCAGCTTAACCGGTTGTTGTTGCAGACTAAGCCAAAGAAGAATACAAAAACAGAAAGTTCATAACATTTGTCGAATGTGCAAGGTATCTGATACGTGTCAGTCACACAGCTACTGATTGTCCAGCAAGTTAATATCTGCCTTGTCATAACAAAGTGTTATAGTTATCTTCACTGATCAATTTGCAAAGGTACTAAACTATAAAGTGCCCGAGAACTGATTTGAACAGACAGAGTTTTTTTGGAAATGTTCCAGCCATTTAATATTAATGAAAAAATAACCTACCTATGACAATGGTGGCCCAACCTCCTTTCAAGATAATCTCCCCTTGGGGTCTCACACATTTATCACAGTATCCCTTCCACTTTTAAAAATAATCTGCAAAGTCCTCTACCATCAACAACCTCATTGTCTTTATCTTTTAAGTTCACCCAATACAAGACTCAAGTGCCACTCAAGGTAGAGGGTTGTTGTTAAAATGTTTATTATAACAAGCTATGATAGGAGTGAAAAAGGGGATGGTTGGAAGTAAAAATTTGAGGATAAGTAGGATAGATAAGAATTAACCCATGACTTGAAGAAATTAACATTGTAGTATTCAGGGAAGTATCCACATGGGTTTCTGTTCCATAAATTATCAGTTCTTGAGAAAAAGGTGCCCAAGACAAACTTTCTCCTTATATTTGGAACATAAAACTAAATAAAGTGAATATCTCTGAGGCCTGCATTAAAAGTTTTAAAGTGGTGAGCAGCATTCCCATTACTAACACCATCCTTTAAACCAGTGAGGTAATGTCCTGTGAGTAGGTTTTCTCTTGGGGTTTCCTTCTCCTATGAAAATGTGCAAATTGAGTGTGATTGTGAATAATAAAGTATTAATAAATGTATAAAACATGCTGACATATTTCAGTTGGTTCATGGTAATTATTTGTATGCTGAGTTGGTTAGACAATGAAGCAATTACAGTATTGTATTTTTATTTATCTCTGGCTACACAGCTTTAGATAACTGGCATGATGAAATATGCTGTGAGGCAATAAAAGCAATAATTATGCTATTACTATTTCACATAAAGATACTAAGGAGTCATGCAGATGAGTATTATCTTTCTGGGATGACTTTCTGTGATGTCCATGATCAATCATGCACAATGTACCCAGCACTACAGATGTGTCAAATATGCACATTTTGTAATTGCAGTCTTGCAACAGCCTCTCCATAGTGAAGATCATCTATGTGCAATGAAGAGTCACACTCTTCTCAATATACCACCATTAATATTACATGCACAATAGACTAACTGCAGTAGATATAAAGAAATCTAAGCATAATAAAATCACTTCTGCATATGTCATGTGGATATACAGTAGAACATGTGGCATTCATCAACAGATCAATGTTATGGCATAACAAATACTGTGGCTTTGTAGATGATCAACTATTTTAACAATGGGCAGGCAGCCATGCTCTAATAAGCTGAGAACCATAGGATTTCAGGAGTTGCTGCAATCACTGATCTTACTAGCAATAGAAAACTAGAATAACAGAGAATGTTCAGACTATTGTACAATCTACCCTTGTGGACAAAGTAAAGGGTTCAGTTCAAAATTCCAATGTAAATCACCTGAAGAAAGCCTGAGCTTACAATGGCCGAAACATTGTGAATATGACAATGAAGATGAGGACAATAGTCCAAACAATTTAAATAGTGTAAATAGTTACAATACCTCAGCTTAGACATGACAGACAAGCATGACAGAATGATAGAATGACAGAGAGTGATAGAATGACAAGCATGACAGAATAATAAAATGACAGAGATTGATAGAATGACAAGTATGATAGACCATCATGACAGAATGTTCAACTGAGGTCAATGAGATGAAATGAGATTTTACCTTGTAAATTCCCAGAATTATTAATAATCATTAGCACCCAACTTATTTGTTCACAAAAATAAAAGTTATCATTTAAGTGCTGCATAACACATGAGACAATGATTTTTGTCTTTACTTTTCAAACAATCCAAGATGACCTAATCATTATTTATAGCAATTGTGAATTTTCATAAGACCTGGGTACAGGCCTAACACCCATTATGAAGTGCCTTGTATGGCAAAAGGACTTCAACTACTCTGCTAATTATTGATAACTAGGGGGAAAAGTGGTTTCATGATTTTCCCAGGTGCACATGTAAGTAATGAGGAAGTTGTAAGAAAATGGGAACAAACTTATATTTAGAATCAGAAAGAGACAGTTGAACACCAGGACACAAACTGAGAAAAGAGGGCTTGGAGAATTTGATACTCACAGAACATACTGAAGACAAGACAGACAGAGAGAAACAGCTTGTATAAATGGATGGCAGAATAGAAAGTGCAAGGAATAGTGAAAAATAAACCTATGAGTTATAACAGATAGGAAGTTGTGGAGATCCATGATGATCAAGCCCTGAAGAGACAGGGCACATAGAAGAAAAAGAATTGGTGCATACAAATTGGCCCAGTTGTAGTTGGAATTTAGTTTGTTGCTTCCATTCCTCATATCATTGATAATTGGGCCAACCACATTTCCATTCATAGCAAAGTGATATCATTTACTTGCGGATGTTCCAGAGATGGGGGTAAAAATTCAATGAGAAATAACAAAATACTGAAAGTGACACAAAATGTGATTGACAATAGCTTTGGATTTGTGGCATTTTTAAAGGAATCTTTACAAATCTAATAGGCATTTTTTAAAGGGATTCATTAGTCATCATTTTGAGGTCATCAAAAATGATTATAAAAACAAATAAAATTCATAAATCTTAATTATAATTAAATCAATTCTTTAATTATAAAAGCTAAAAATCATCTTGAAAATTCCTTGAAAAATGTTTGTTGTTGCTTTTAAAAGAATATATTTAAGCAATAAAATAACAATGAAGTATTTCTAATTTATTACCAGATTAGGAACAAGAAAGCAATTATCTCTACATTATACAACTTTATTATTATTATCATCATTATATAAAATACATCATATACATGATAATATTATTATAATATAACGTAACTTTTCATCTGATAAAAATATTTTTATTATAGTTTTAAAGAGACCTGAAGCAACAGAGTTGTGGTTCTACTGAGACAATAACAATAGATGATGAGACACTAACTAGTGGATTAAAGTATTGGTAACATAGTAATTGCGAGTACAATCCCTCGGTCAGGTAGCATAAACTTGGACTTAGTGAAAATGGACAAGCAATAACTGTGCAGTACTAGAAATAAGAACCAGATGAGATATCCCTAGATATGGGCAATGGAACAAGAAGTCTACTCCCATAGAGTAAATAAAGGGTTCAATTCCCTGTAGGTTATCCAGATCAATATACACCCAAGGAAGTCTGGAGGACACAATGGCCAAAACATGGTGATAACAAAGATGAGGTCAATAGTCTGAATACAAAAAGTGTAAATAACTCCTCATTCCAAACAGAAAGAAAAGCAGATTACTTTTGTTAAATAATTTATATATATGTTGTAATGTTGATATTCTAATGAAGAAAAAACATTTTAAAGAACAATTATTAATTTTTCAACATTATCTGCCTTGACAATGCACTTAATATAGTTGCAAATATCAATCAATCATATAAATGAAACACAAAGAGATAGTTAACAATTAGATCTTGATCTCAATCCATGTTTCAAGTTAAGAACAAATTGTTCAATATGTGAGAGAGAGACAAAGAGAGATTGTATGTAAGTATAAAAGTGAACACTGAAGTCAAGACTAAGTGGCAACAGTCTGTTTTAGGCCCTAAAGATTGTATTGAAACATGAAACGGACTGCCACCACTTAGTATTGACCTCAGTGTCCACTTTTGTATTTATATAAGCCTTAATTTTCATGACCTTTTTTTTTAAAATAATTTTCTTCTAAACTATCATTCTTCTCAGCTCAACTATTATTTTTACATTCTGTAATATTCTGAGTGCAGAATAAAAGTTACATAAATTTGTCCATGGCTAAATATCGGCTATAAAAAATATTCCAATTTTTTAAAGCTTGGCTTTCAATCTTGTTTACTGATATTAAATAACAGAGGCAGAAATTTTTCCATATCAAATGAAGTATTAATGGATCTGTGAGTAGTAAGATAACCAGTGATAATAAATGCAATGTATTTTGAGTAACTATAGAGAATATTAGGTACACTTTTTGTAGGTAGGAATGAAAATGCATATTAATAGATACTTTGATCAGAGTCTTTTATAAGAAGAAGGGAAAAAGATATTCCATACATTTTGTGATGTATAAGAACCAAAGGGAAAAGAATTCTACTTGCTCTTTCTATATTGATTTCTATTTTTCTCTATCATTAATAGAATGCTATGTTAAACATGGATCAGCCAAAATTATCCAATAAATGTTAATAACAACAGTGGAACTAACTTTTAATCTTTCTTTCTGCTTTTTTTACATAGACTATGAATGTACATTTCTTTTGCATTTTCCATTGATTGCAAATGACTTCAAGTTAGAAATGTTTCTTTAAAAAAAAAAAAAAAAAAAGAAAAAGTTCCTATTCATTGATGACTTCATAAAAGAAATAAGATTTGATTTAGTAGAAACTATTTACTAGGGAATGAATAAAAAAATAAAAAAATGATAGAGTTGATTTTTTTTTTATTAATTCATTTTCTACAGCTTATCAACCCCTTGCAGGTTATTTAATACCAGAAAATGTTTTTAGAATGTAATAATTTTTTTTTGGGACGGGCGGGGGGGATTGGTCGGGAGAAAGCGATAATAATGGTTTAAGATACAAGTTTTACTAATTAACCCATAGCTTACAAGGTGAATTCATACTTTTTGCAACAGTATTTACATGTAAATAAATATAAGAAACCCATATGGAATTGGAACTCAGCTCTCCAATTAACAATTTCAATCCATTATATCACAAGCACATCAAAGCTTATGACACCTGGCATTCACAAGCGGTCACCCAGCTTGGTACTAACCTGGCTCAATGTTGCTTAACTTCATACAGGAACCATGATGCGGTTGTAACCCAAAATTATTGGGATGAAGTGTAACTGAAGGGTTTTCCATAATAGCATTCAATGAATCAGACAAGTAAATGTTTTCATTGGTGGCACTCATTGCCAAATGTTGGGGTGCTCATCAGCATTTCCTTCAGTGTGAAATGAGTCCTATGTTGGATCTGAAGAGATGTCCATAGTCACCACATATTAGGGTAAATGGATTCAGAGGATGGTGAGCTCTGGATTCTCTTTGGTCTCTTTTCATCTCTTCTATTTTGCCTTCTGCTGTTTTTGAAGGATGTTATTTTTTTTGTGGACTGCTCTTCTGCAATTGGTTATTTCTGCAGCTTCTGTTTCCCAATTGACCAGACATTTCTGTCCTCAGCAAGGTGTTTTTGAGATGATCCTTGAATTGACAACATGGGGCTCAACATGGTCTCTTGCCAGATGCAAGCTACGAGAAGAGGATTTTTGGTTCTACTCAGATGTCTGGCATTCAAGCAAAGTGTCCAGCTCATTGAAATCGATGGCAAATCACAATGGTTTCTAGGCCCTCTATCTGTACATGGAGAACTTCATTGTTTCTGATGCAGTCCTATCATGTGTTCTAGAGAATTTGACAAAATTTCATTTAATAGAATCTTTCAAGTTTGTGGACGTCTCTTAAAAAGAGTACCCAGGTCTCCCAGGCATACAGGAGAGTTGAGATTATGAAAATGTTGAACAATTTCTATATTTTTGTAGTGTACTAACATCAAATGCATCTGCTGAAGAAGATGCTGATAGACAAATCAAGGCTGCTCACACAGCATACAGGAAACTATTCAATAGAGTCTTCGGCAATACTGGGCAAACACAAACCATAAAGCTCATGGTCTACTGAGCACAAGAAAATGTATAGTATAAAAAAAATAAATAAATACCCAATGCAGATCCCACTTGAATGTTTAGATTCATTTTGTACTAATAGCTTTGGAAAAGGCATGAATCTACCTGTTCTGTTTTTTAGTCCCATTGAAAAATATCTTGTTTCATTAATGGTTGATGGACCAGACAATAAATAAGAATTTGGACAAGGCATGAAGCTTCATCTATATTACATAAAGAGGAAAAAAACAGCTGAAAGATTTAATCCTTCTTTTCAATCCATTAAGTTGATTAGTATCAATATTTTTCTTGGGAGTCTCCATGATTATTCTAGTGTAAAGTTCTCTTTTCAGATTTGCCATCAATTGTCTCATTGCATTCTAATTAAATCCTAATCTCATCCTTGGTTTGAAATCTGCAAACTGCCTTCCATCAGTATGACTAATGCTAACCTCCAAGGTGAAAAACTCTTGGTGTATTCTGGGGCTCATGTTTTCTATTGACACAAAGTGCAATGAATGTAAATGAATTGATTTTGCTATGTATGCTGTTAAGAAAGGAGATTCTGTGTCATGCCAGACAATTTTTCTCATCAGAACCCATCTTGCACATTTATAAGTCTACCATTCATCTGTGCATTGAATATTGCTACCATATCTAGTCTGTTGCTCCTGCCATAGATCTAACAAAATTCAAAGAAGAGTCTGTAATGTTATTAGTCCTGATCTGGCATCTCGACTTCAGTCACATCCCACCCCTGTGATATGGCTTCCCTCTGTCTTTTCTATAAATATTTTCATGGCAACTATTCTGATGAGCTTTCCTCCTTGGTACCTTGACTGCATGAATTTAAGTGTACTACTAGATTGGCAATTAGGTCCCATCATTTTACTTTTGAACTAGATAAATATACTAATATTTTCTTTTCTTGCACTTATCACCTCTGGAACTCCCTTCCAGGTTCTTGATTTCATGCCACCTACAAGTTTCAAAAACTTAAATGCAATGTCAATTGCCATCTTCTATCTTCCTGAACCCTGTTCTTTTATTGTCGTTTCATTTCACTAAAGTCTTCTCATTCTTTTTCACACCCAGTAAACCCTTGCATCTTGGTGACATTATTGCCTTGCTTGGGGTGAAATGATTTTTTTAAAAAAAATCTCAATAGTGGGAAAAGCCCAAAATCAGAGCCAAAAACTGCACTGTAGAGGGAAGGACAAATCTGGGTAATGAAGTGCTTTGCAAAAAAAAAAAGACCCATGTAAGACATCATCATGAATGCAACACTGAATGAGTAGACAACTTCTCCCAATACAACATCACTGCCATCTGAGTAACCCTACAGGAGAGTATCTATTTCAGTATGTGAATTGAAGTCCTCTCTACCTCAAGTGTTTGCAAAATTATATGAAGCTGACAACCAGTTTTCAAAATATCCAAAATGTCTGGATATTTTATTCTAAGCAAATGTTTTACTGTCATACAGTGAAAACAAAACAACTTCATTCATTTTCTAAATTAAATTATTAAAAATAATTCCTTTTTTTTCCCCCAATACTTTTTTTTGTGCAAAACTGGAAGCTGAATGAAAAATGCGTAAACTGGAGCAGTGATAACATGAATAAAATGAAACTACCTGTTTACACCTGCTCATAACATCAACAGACTTCATGAATGGATATAGTTATGCTTATCAATTTACTTATCCCTTTACATTTCGACCAGCTATTTCCAAGCCAACAGCTGTTGTATTAACAAGGCCAAACAAAAGATGACAACTCCTCTCTCTCTCCTCAGTTCTGTTAGCCTACGTACACTTTGGCTTTACATATTTTGTTATTATATCGATTTCTCAAGTCAGTCAGTCAGCAGGAGAGAAAATCAAAATTTAAAAATAATTAGTCAAGACAAAATATCACAAAGATATTTTTGTGTGCCCCAAATATTTCTGTTCTAAGATGAAGTTACAGTATAAAAAGAAAAATCATTCATTGCTTATTATGAGGTTGATGAAAAATCACAGTGGCATCTTTTGTACAATGTTAGGGAAATCTTAGATGCGTCTTTAATATTTACTTAGCTCTTCACTGATTCTGCAATCAGTCAACTATGGTATCTTGTACAAGCCTTAGTAAAAAATTCAAAAGATAGAAAAAATATGCTTTTCATGAATTTATGAAAATTAATCTGAATCAGTATTTAAATATTTGTCATTTATTTTTTTTTCTTGACACAGAAAAAAAAAAATCATTTTTAGACAGAATAGTCACAGGTGATGAAAAATGGATTTTTTATGAGAACTGAAAATGAAAAAATGTCATGGCTAGATCAAGCCTTTAACTGAAATGGAATCAAATAGAAAAAAATATTATTTTCTGTATTTAGTGGGATTCAAAGTGAATTGTTTATTATAAATTGCTAGAACCTGAACAAACCTATTACACAATGCTACAATGAGTATCTGGCTTATTCAAATTACACATTGAAAAAGAAATTCTGAACCAAAGACTGAGGTCAGTGATTTGGTTGCATGGTCACAACTATGTTCATGTGGCAAATGCAATACAGTAAACCACCATGGAGCCAGAAAAAAAAATTGTTTTTTTTCCACATGTAGTATATTTCCCAGATCTGTCACCTTCAGACTATCACTTGTTTTATTCCACGTAATTCTACATGTAATTGTTTTATTCCACGTAATTCTACATGTAATTGTTTTATTCCACGTAATTCTACATGTAATTGTTTTATTCCACGTAATTCTACATGTAATTGTTTTATTCCACGTAATTCTACATGTAATTGTTTTAATTCTACATGTAATTGTTTTATTCCACGTAATTCTACATGTAATTGTTTTATTCCACGTAATTCTACATGTCCAGATCATGGTTCCAAAAATTCTAAAATCTTTCTTGGAAAAAAAACAAACAAAAACAGTGAATCAAAATGATAGTGATCTTTGATGACGTAATACACATTTGTGCTGTAAACCAGAGAAAACAATTTGTGAAGTGAATAAAGATGCTATGGATTTATATAAATAAAAGATTTTGTTAAATTAAAATGCAACCAACTTTTGAATCAATCAAATATTTTAATCCCACTTAATAAGAGCCATCAAACACTTTTCAAAATAAAGATGACAGTTATTTTAAACTTCTGTTCAATTAAAAATTTAATTTTCAATCTGTCTTTAGTTGCTTTAAATCACTTGCTTTTAAAAATAGGAAATCAAAACAAATGTTACAAACTGTATAAGAATAAAGCAATCCAATAAAAAAAAAAATCAATAATTAGATTAGTAAGTAATCATTTATTTGATTGTCTATTTATGTTGAATGATGGATCCATTTTCTACAGCTTATCAACCCATTGCAGGTTATTTAAAGCCAGAAAATATTTTTAGATAAGAATGGTTTAATGATACAAGTCTTAAAAATCTATCTCTACTCCCCCAACTATGGGTTGAGTAATAGGACAGACTGGGTCCTATCACCTTGGTTGGCAACCAGTCTCTTGCAGAAAGAAATGGTTATTGTGGGGAAAATCTGCCTAGTAAGTCATGAATCAAAATAGACATGATCAGCCAAGTGTGTATCATATATGGCACTTAACTGACTAATCTGTCAGTGTCTATTTTCTTAACTAAATTCCTACTAAGTGAAAAAAAGGAAAAGTTTTGCTTGTTAATTTTTTTTCAACTTCTTCAGAAATAGCACACAAGTATAACTTACTTGTAAAATCCCACTATAGAGGAGTTTTGTCTTGCTTCAATTAAAACCATCAAATGGAAACTTAGCTTGACAGGTTCAAACTATAATAGTGACAACTTATATTTTTATATATATATATATATATATATATATATATATATATATATATATATAATAATTAGATAAGAATCATATACAATAATAAACAGAGTAACTTTTTTTTTCTGTATTTTTTTGTAACTTCTGTTATGCTAATGAAGATATAAAATTAGTAAATCTTTCCTTGATTTGAACTTTTGACCTTGAGGTAAGTAAGAAACATACATCAGTGTTCTTGCTTTACAAGTAGTAGGGTAAAATTAACTTATAAATACTGAGTTAGACAGAGTGCACAGATACTACACTGATTTAAATATTCATTCCTGATAAAAATACATAATTTGGCACAAGTCCTGAAAATAACTTACACTTTCATGCAAATCAGACACATAAACAATTGATTCATTGACTGCCAATGGAATTCTATATGCACAGCTTAACATATTTACTATAAATGCCGGCATGCAAGGCGATAAAGGTTGTTGCATAAACAGTGTGCTGGAGCAGATCACACAACTGGTTTCTTTTTGCAAAACCTTTTTGGTTCTGGGAAGTGTTCCAAGGGGTGGGGACTCTTCACCCAATGACACACAATTGAACCACCACCTTCGTTCCCTCCATATTTCTTTGGTGAGATGTAAGTTCCACTCAAGCAGTTTCTTCCATGAATCACTGCCTTGTGGAAACGACTCAAGAGGTTGGTCCTCCAATCACTAAAATCAACCTGTCTAAGGTTAACTGTCATCTTTCGCACATATCTGTATAAGCTGTACCTCTGTAACCCTCTACCTCTGTAACCCTCTACCTCAACTACCTTCTACGCCTTGCACAGAGTCAACATCATTATAAAAAAAAAAAAAAAAGCACAAACCAAAACACTGATATCCTCCTGGGTTAGTTTTTGCTTGTCACATCTCATCTTCACATTTTACTGATGCTTGAAATATGCCATCAGCTCAACGTGAGACCATGTCTTCATGTAACATCACATTTTACACCCACAGCCGTTTCACATGACCATTCTGAATACAGTTATGTAAGAAATGCTGTGCACTTTGGGTCTTCCCAAAAAGAACCACTCTGTTCCATATGCAGGAGATGTCTAGGGCGATGTAACTTTTGGGTTTCATGTGGGTGACCCCCCCCTCCTCCCAAATAATATGAGCTCAGCCATCTCTTCCAGATCACTGTATATCTCACACTCAGGTGATTTCACTACCTCACCTACTGAACTTGTTGTCATTAACTCACTGAGCATTTCATACCAACCTTCAGGTGATGGAGGCATAAGACCATATCATGATGAAACACCGGTTTTCATACAATCACCAAAGTTAAGCAATGTCAAGCCTGCTCAGTACCTAGATGGGTGACCATTTGGGAATACAAAGTGGCATAATGGATAACAACTCCAAATTATCAAGTTCATTACACTCACTTATATGCAAATACCATTACAAAAGTTATGAACCCATCTCCCTCCAGCTATGGGTTAAATAATAGGACTTCTATGTGAAAATCATCTTGAAAAAATTGTTAATATTCACTAGCAAAAAAAAAAAAAAAAAAAAAAAAAATATTCTTACAATCCAAAGATATGGTTTGGCTTTAAATAATCTACAAAAGTTTGATAAGCTGTAAAAAAACAAATCAATCTATCAATTCAGGTGATGGAGAACCCAGTTGGTGAGAATGTCAGACCCAGTCTGACTGAGGATTGTCCTGGGCAAGGGGGTCTATATTTTCATCCCCAGCAGACTGCACAGATATTACATTGATCCTAGCTTCATCTTCAATATAAGACTATAATTTCTCTTCCATTATTGCTTAGACAAGAAAAATATGTGTGCTTTGAAAAAGCAATTTCACAGAACAATCCACCTCCCACCATACATTTTCTACTTTTCATTAGAAACATACCATGAACAAATGTTCTACTAATGTTCCCTCAATACAAGGCCAAAGAGCCACAAGGTAGAGGGTTACTGTGTGAACTTCTATGAGTGTAAGTAAAAGCACAAAAAGGAAGTTCAAGGGTTATGCAGTAAAGATAATCCTAGACTTGAAGAAATCAACATTGTTGTGATTGGGAAAACATTCTGCATGGAGTCTGTTCTACAAAGCAGCTATTCTTGGGAAGAAGCTGAGTGAAACTTCCTCCTTACTAATGGAATACAAAGGGGATGGGGATGGTTCCCCTTTGTCATGGCAGGTCTCAGCTACAAAAGGTCTGGGTTGGTGGAACTAAGGAATGTAATGTTGCTTGTCAGAACATGTCATAGAAATAACAATAGTAATGAGAATCTTGTGATGTTTCACTTCTGGGAAAGGGATTGTTGGGTGGAGAATAATCCATCACCTACAAGTCTGTGTAGACACTTGACTATCAAGACAGACAAGTGAAGACTAGGCAACTCTAGTCGACAGCAATACTTCATTTTTTACTTTTATTTATGTTATAGATGAAAATAAACCATGTAAATAATGACAGTATATTTTTAATTGACAAAGATTGTAAAAATAACGATTTTTTAATTATACATTTCTTTTTGTCATATTGCCTGTTATCTTTGACTTCTCATGACCTATGGCAATTCTTCAGGCCCTGGTGCTGCATTACTTTCCCTCAATTTATTTCAGTCAGGGAGGTGGGGTGCATTTTTTTTATCAATATTAAATAAGTTACAACATATTGTTACAGAATGCAGAGGCTAGGCCAGGATGGTGAATGATTGGTCATAATACCTTGTGGTATTCTGACAGTGATGGATTGCTTTTAAACTTTGGATAAAAAGTCAAAACAGTATGAGGTCAGCAGAGGATCACAAGAATTTTGAAACATTGACATGTTTTCTACACCCAGATTACTTAGAAGGACTAGGGTGAAAATGGTGGTCATGTGTTCCCTTGAAGTTCTTCCAGCTGCCTTTTTAGAATTGATGAAACCATGTCAATCAATCTTATATAATAAAAAAAGAAAAATAAATCACCTTTGTTGATATCATCTATGAAGTGCAGTTGTGGTTTGAGGGGCTGAAGCCAGTGACAACATTGAATGCAAAAATATTAAGTAAATCACCACTCAAAAGTTAGCTTTATTTTTGATCTTCACCAATACCAACCAACAACAAGATGTTTTAATAGAGTCATAGTTGATGTCATCTAAAAAGAAGTGCTCTGTGTGGTTGCAATCTTTGCAAAAAAAAATAAAGTGATACTTGTCTCATACGGCAACAATACTACTGGCTGCATCCAGTTTTAATGAATCCATTCTAACATTACCAAATGATAAAGATGATGAAGCCTCAAGCCTTTGATCTTGGACTGATCAAAACAGTTTCAATCTAATTTGAATTCTTATGCCATCTACTATTGGATGTGTAGAAAATAGAAATAGAAAGTCAAATTAAAATTTTAGTCTAGTATATTTATTTTCACACTAAAGACTTTGGGAAAGACATGAATACATTTTTTCTCCTTTCATCTATGGGTTAAACAACAGGGTAGAAAATATTCTCTAGCCTTGAGTGGCAGCCAGTCTAAGTCAAGAGAAAGAACTAATCTGAATTCAAAATCCATAGACAAAGCAATTGAAAACCATTCCATTATATTTACTGGGAAATCATGGCAATTCATTGATAATAATAAAAAAGGAACCTGTGAAGAATCATAATGACTTACATCCCAAAGGAACGTTATTTTAAAAATAAAACTATCATTTCTAGTATAGCACAAAAAGATTTTCAAGCAAAATGAATTGAAAATCTTTGACCAATACAAAAATAATTAAATATAGAGTATCGTCATCATATCTGAGTTGCAGCTGCCCAGTTTTCACTAGCCTGTCTTGATAGAGTTCAAAAGCATCTAAGCAGACTTGTGGCTGATGAATTATTTTCCACTCGACAACCTCTTTCCCAGAGATGCAATGTTGTGCGCCTCTTACTACTTTATCATTATTTCCATGTCATGTGTTCTGATGTGTTACATTCCTTGGTCCAACCAGCCTTGACCATTGCAATTGGGATCCACCATGCCAAGTACACAAGGATGAATATCCTCATTCCCTTCATCTTTCATTAGTAAAGAGGAAGGTCCACTCAGACAGTGTCTTCCAAAAGAACTGCTGCTTTGTGGAACAGATTCTCGGCAAGATGTTTTCCCAAATATGACAATCTTAACTTCTTCAAGGTGAGGGTTAACCATTATCTTTCCTGCATTACTCCATGAACTTCCCTTCCAGCTTTTTCATATGCTCATAGAACACTACACAGTAACACTCTACCTTGAGTGGCTATTAGACCTTGTATTGGGTGAACATTAGTATAAAAAATAATTTCTTAAATAAAGAGTGATGTTCATAGTCCAGTTGAAAACAAAATTTATTGTCTTGAATATGAATAGCCAAATACATTTTATTTTTATCCTATGAGAAGTCAGTGAAAGAGATGCACTGTAAAAAGCTATTTGTTCTCCTATTTAGCCTAAAGAGTTGATATATTTATACATTTCAAAACTTTTCCCCAAATCAGGATATTGTAATAATAGATAGAAAGCTAAATTATTTAACAATATTCATACAAAATGATACAAGATGAATTTAGATCCTCAGCACTACAAAGTTTCACTTATTTGTGATTGACAAAGCAGTAAAATTTTGTATTTTAAAACTAAGTTAAAACTACTTTGAAATATATTTTTAAGGTGAAAAAAAAAAAAAAAAACCAACAAAACAAACAATAAAGTATTTAATAATAACATTTTTTAAAACTATAAAAACAGTAATTTAAATATCCCCAAACTCATCTGAGTCATCAGATCCCAAAAAGAAATGCTCATATTAATAATTATAATATGAATTGTATTAATATATTATTATGAATAACATAATAATATTGATATTCTTATGAATAATAATAACAATGAACTGATGCTACACCAGGCCTGACTCATTGTTTTTGATCTTAATTGGTGGTGTTAACATATACATGTTTTTTTTTTGTCTTGGTGAATTAAAATGGGCCACAGTAAATATTACCATTCAATACCACAGATTTGCTTGTCAGTTGCATGACCTTAATCAGTTGGGCATGTCACTTAGGTGGTGACACAGTGCATCTATTTATGACCAGGTGTAGTGGGTAAGCATATGACTGTATCAAGTGGGGTGTCTTTTTTATTGTCAAGTTTGAATGATGAGTCAGCAAAGGCAACTTTGGATTCACATCTAGATACTTGGGAGCACCCTCAACTGGAGACTGTCTGAATAGACAGGCTTACCCGACTTGAAGGTATTTTTATAACTAGGCTTTACCTGCAAAATTAAATGCTGCTTTTATCAAAACCTGTTACCATATCAAATATTTGGCTGTGATGAATGTGCCTAGTATACCCTTATCAAACAGCGTTTTATGATCAGTATATTAGGCTTCATATATTTGTACCAATCATTTTATTAACATACTACTCCCTCAATGATATTACTATGAATAAAAATAGTATTCTAGTTATACCTATTGTAGTTATATAATTTGTAGGTCTGATGAATTGGATCATGATTACAATTTCAATGTAATAAATTATAACCATAGAATATTAGTATTTGAGCCTTTTTTATTATATATTTTTCAAACAGGTTTGGTTAAATAATTTAGACATATATCAATTAGTTTTCATTGTGATCCTTTCAAGTGTTTGGGTTAAATTTTTGGTAGATTTAGAAAACCGAGTAAGAAAAGTACCGAAATTTTCTTTTGAACAGTTTTAATTTTCCCAAGTACTTTCAATCTCATCCGAGACCATCTCCAGGGAGTTAAGTTGTCTGTGAGTATGTATATGTGTTTCTGTGAATTTAAAACATTTTAACTGTTTGTTTTTTTTTTGTTTTTTTTTTTTTACTGCTTATGCAGCATTCTACATTTCAAAGTTCAAATGTTCTTTTGTTTTTCCAGTGTAAGGGGGAGTAACTTTTTTTGTTTTGTTTATACATATATAATTTTTTTTTCATAAGCATTTAACAACTTTGTTCCTCTACTCATAGTTGACTTTATTTATTTTGGGCTTTAACTCTCTTATA
>CAHIKZ030004396.1:525000-580000 GCA_903632075.3 Acanthosepion pharaonis
CTTATATTCTGATAATGCTGTGTATGGACATTCATATTTACAAAAATCAATACATTTATGTAAAAAAAAAAAAAAAAAAAAAAAAAATTACAAAATTATTTTTAAAATATTGGTGTTCAATTAATTATACTAAGCTTTTCCATTTATGATTAGTAAATATATTTCTTTAAAAGAAATTAAAAGCTTTTGTAATTAAATATCTGTTTTATCTCTTATTGCATTTTTTTTTTTCAGTGCAGATTTTCATTAACTGGTGTCCCTATTTAAAAAAAAAAAAAAAAAAAAAAAAATTAATTTTAAATTCTCCAAGGAGTTCTGCTTTTAACTATATTAACATTAAGTGTCACTAAATTTAATTTCTCAAAATTTCATAAAATTATAAATAAATGGACAGGAGAGTAAAATAAAAAGATACATATTTTTACCAAGATTTTCTAAAGAAAACTGTGACACTATTTAGCTATGGTAATTGGCTAAGTAATTAACCATAGAAATTAAAAACGGGAAATACTTAAGGCGAGAAAGAGCTATATCTAAAGATAGACTGAGCAACATTAAAAAGAAGAATTTATTTTATTTACAAAAGATACTTTTCGCAAAAGACAGAAAATCAGTAAGAAGGAGCGAGACTGCGATTCTGTCAAATTAATTAATGTCACAATAAGAGAGTGATGCATCAAACAAAACAGAATTCTGAAAGATAAAAAAGCCGGGCGATGCATGCGACCGTGGAGGAAATTTGGCTTGGATTATCTTTCAGAGATATCATTTAACTTTAATTCCTGATTCCAGCGAGGGAAGCCATCTGGTCTATGTATGAATCTTGACATGGAAAAAAAGAAAGAAAAGAGTAGAGTCGAAAAGGGGATCATTATTATTGCTTATTCAAACTGTTGACTTGAAAATAAGCATCTGGTGATAAGAGAATTTTAAGACATGAGAAAAATAAAGAATTTAATTGTCGGGTGGACATGGCCACCCAGTTGAAGGTTGACCAGCGGAGAAGCCAAATGTTGGTTGTCAACAATGATTAATGAATCAGTAGAGGTCCAAGCTAAAGTGGATTTGGGATGTGATAAAAAATTAATTGGCAATCTGGGAATTGTAAATGTTTGGGCCGAAGGAAAAGGAAAAAGGAAAGAAAAAAAGGATTTTGTAAACAAAATTTTCGATAATAATTCTAAGAGGGCCAGTCTAGCCACACCCACACTGCCGAGAGATCATTGGCTAACTGGTAGCATGGGTGACAGGTGGAGATGAATGTATGCGAAAGAGAGAGAAGTTGTTAACACCCATTGAGGGTATTGGTATGAGATACCAATGTGAGAGAGGAAGAGTCTAGGAGGATAACTCTCCTCCGACCTTCCCTCACGCACATGGGAGGAACCTGGAAGTGGAAAGTGATTAAACTTCCAAAAATGGGAAGTAACTAATTTTTCTGGCCTAAGAACAAAGAATTCTTGTTGGGAATTAAGAATTGTCAAAGAACCCAAACCATGACAGGCCCCCACACCAGAGTTGGTCGGTGTCCATATAAACGGCCGTCTCGAAGCAGCTAGGCAGAGTTTCGGCAGAGAGAGAGACATGGTCAGAGTTACAAAGTCAGTGTGTTGCCTTGCAGAAGCTGGCCAAAAGATTTCCACATCCTCTTGACTTAGTCTTCCTACCAAAAGCAAGTTTTTATTGACAAACGACTTAAGATACCATAACTCACTTAAGAAACACAAAAAGTGTCATGAATCCATAGAAATGGGCCGGGAGAGAAACACACTCCTGTATTCAACAGATAGTTAAAGAAAATTGTTATTTCTCAACATATTTGAACCTCATGAGTTTGTTTTATTATTTTTCTTTTACTTACGCTTGTGCGGTATCATCTTTACCCCTGATTCAGCTTGCACCACGGCCCAATGCCAGATTGATTTCGTCTACCTAAGATCAAAGTCACAACGTTAGTAGGTTAGACTTGAGATCAAAGCAGTTACTTCAATGACCAAGCAAAGTGACCGTATCGAACCAGGAATGACTAGATCGACCGGGACACAGGCTGGTGGCAGCGACAACAAATCAACCCCAAACACTGGTGGAAGAAATCTTACATCTTCGCACAGCAATTGGGAGTTGACCATGGGCCAATGGCGCAGTGTCATATATTGATGTTGCGAACAGTGAACATCACATATTGTCAATGGACTGCGACCACGTCCACCAGTGGGTGTCACAAAACATTTGATTCATTTGTGAATAAGTCCTGAAAGTTTCATTAAAATATGACAATATTTTTTATACTAAAATAAAATCTTTGGCCATGGGATTGACAAAAAACAAATTTTAACCAAAAATTTTGAACATTCTAAAAAGGATGAAAAAATATAATTTAATAATCAAAAAATCATCTGGTCTTTCTTTTTAGTAATAATGATTTTGGCAATAAAACTGTGTTTTTATTAAGTTTGGGACATTTTTTCATCATGGTATACTAATCTTTAGTTAATCAGTTGTGGTACCTCTTTAAAAATAATGTCTTAAGAGTTTTAATTTATTGTATTATTTATTTTATTGTTCAGAAGATTTTCTGTAACTGGGTGTCCTGTTTGACCAAAAAAATTAAAAAATTCTCCAAGAACTTGTCCTAAAACAAATATGAACATTTAACTTAAATGATTTAAAAAGCAATACAAAAAATAATTTCTTGAAATTTCATATGTCCTCAAGGTTATATCTTCCTCGACAGAATTCAATGTTAGACCATTCCCTCCTTAAGGTTCCCATGTCTCATCAAGCACAACCTCAGTAATATTATGATCAAAGCATGAAAAGTCATTAGATTTATCAAAGGCCTTAATCCTAAAAAAGTCACTGGTTCAGATAAAATTCAAGTGGTTGCGCTTAAGAACATCAACCCAGAATTATCCCTAATGCTAGCAAAGTTACTCAACCACTGTTTGAAGTAGAATTCCTTCCCAAGTGTATGCTGGGTTTTCAAGAATGCAGGCGTGTGATCTCCCTCCTCCTCCTAGTACAGAGCCATCAGTCTCCTCAGTATCATCAGAAAGCTTTGTGAGACCATAATCAATAAATAGGTCATTGAATACCTTGAAAAGAACAAACTCTTCAGCGAAGAGCAGTATGGGTTTTGGTCGGCCCAATCCATTGCCGATGTCCTAACTACCATTGTTCACAGAATCAGTGAAGCTCTTAACTAACACACCTCAAGGACCATGGCACTAGACATCACAAAAGGTCTTCAAAAAAGTGTGGCATAAAGGTTCTCCGGTTATGAAATCATTGGAATGGTCTTCTCAGTCATAAAATCTTCCTAATAGATAGGTCCCTGAAAGTAGTTATCATTGGCCTTAGAGATCAGCACAGGCATCCCTCAGAGTGACTCCTCGGACCAACTCACTTTTTGATTTACATAAATGATCAGCCTAAGAATATACTCAGATCATTTGTAAACACCTATGCCTATAAACTATATACAAGCACACCACAAAACACTCTTCATGGTCAGAGATTAGCAACTGATCTTTCTTTCAATCTAGCACAAACTACCCAATGAGATAAAAAATTCAATGCCTCGAAGACCAAGCTGGTTACATTCATCACCGATCCGACCCTGAAGTACCACCAATCAAGATGAATGGAGGTCTTCTTTGGGAAGAACTGTGACTTGAAAGACTGTTAGGTCTCAAACTCACACCAGACCACAAGCGGAACTTATACATATGATCTATTGCTAAGGATGCAAGTAAAATGGTTGGCTCTCTGAACTGCTCCAGTAAGTACATGACTCCTCCTGATATCATATTCCTTTACAAGCTAGATCAGGCCAAAAATAGAGTACTGTTGTCATATTTGGATAGGAGCTGCCCAGACCTCACTCTCCAGCCCTGATAGATTTCAAAATCATCTCCAAACCCTTGTGGCTGATGAATTATTCTCCACCCTTCAACCTCTCACCCACAGGTGGGATGTGGCAAGCTACTTCCATGGAAAGTGCTCAGATTAACACTACATTCCCTGGTCCCACCAGTTCAAAACTTCAAGCCAAAGACACACCATGCCTTTACATAGTAGCAAACCCCACCCACATTCCCTCCATATTCCATCGGTGAGAAGTAAGTTCTACTCAAGAAGCTTCTTCCCACGAACCACTGCCCTGTGGAACCAACTCCCAACAGGATGTTTCCTCGATCACTACAATCTTAACCTGTTTAAGGCTAGGGTTAATGATTAAATATTCAAAAAATACTTTAGTGTTTCTTCTCAATAATGAAATATTTTAACACGAAGAAAAATTTTTTCATTAATTTTCAGGCCGTTCTTGTCATGCTATCGATTTTCATGAAGGTGCCTAACGGTTAATCGTTATCTTCCACTCAAAACGTAGTCCTCTACCTCGAGTGGCCACCAGGCCTTATAAAGGGCGAACCCCGCTATAAAAAAAAAAAAGATGATATTAGGACTAGGAGTAAGAAGAGTGTGTGTGTATGAGTGTGACAGTTATTAAAAAAAAGATATTTTTACCAGGATTTTCTAAAAAAGAAACATTTAAAAAATAATTTAATTAATTTCTGAATAAGTCCTGAAAGTTTCATTTAAAACTTGACAATTATCCAAATTTTGCAATAATTTCAAAATCAATCTGTTAGTTTTTCACTTCATAAAGATTCCCAAAGTTCCCGTACAAATCTATCGCACGTTGACGCCAGAATAAACAAGATTTTTAACCAAAATTTCCAAAGTACTAAAAAACAAAAATTTGTACATCGAAAAATCCTTTGAGCTTTCCTCTTAATAAAGATTTTGACGATAAAATTGTTTTTATAATGTTAATGTTTTGGTCTTTTTGTTTTTCATCATGTATTTTAAAAGAATATTTGGAGATACATACACATACATACATTTTAAAAGTGGCACCTTTACATTACATTTCAAATATGAATTTCAATGTTTAGTTTACGACGTGTTGATAGATTATTTTCACGTCAGTTTTTCTTTAATATCCATTTTTAACAAAATCCTTAAAAATTTCAGATGTATATACCCGTAGTTAATCAAAATTCAAAATATATTATAAACTTTAAAACAAAACCAAAAGTAAAACATAGATGTAATTTTGAAGATTTCTTGTTTACCTTTAGTCCTTTTTTACACTTCACATTGTTTTAAAAATTATGAATCAATTTTTTAAAAATATCATACGAAGCAATCACAAGGATAAAGTTTAAAAGTAAAAAAATTAAAAAAAAAAGTTAAGTTTTGTTAACCTTTCGTTCGTAACGTGGGGTACATCACGCAAAAAAGTTTTTCTTTGTAATATTTTAATTTTAGCAAGTGGCAAAACAAATTTTCATGATGAGTCAATTGAGTACTTTCCTCAAAAGTAACTAAAGGGTTTCTGTTTTTTTTTAGTCATTTGTGTGAATTCCAAGCAGTTTTATTTGGGGTTTTTTACTGAAAATAAAAATGAAACTTATTGTTTTTGGTATTTTGAATGCTTTAAAGACTTACAAATTCATATTTTTAATATTAATTCGATTTTACAAAATAATTTTTTTTTTTTTTATTTAATTTTAAAATTCTAAAAGGAAATCTCTAAATTATGATGTGCTTGACCCATACCAATGCTCCACTCTCCATAAAAACCAAGGGTAAGTGCTGCCAATAATCAATAAAGAAAAATATGTAATTAAAAACAATTATGATAGTAGTCTGAAGGAATAAAACGTAATAATTTTACCTTTTTTTTTTTTCACATTTTGTTGAGATGTTCATGTTGGTAGGAGTATTCCTCTTTTCTTTTTTGTACACACCTACAAGTGAAGATTTTGTTTTCGTAATTTTCCGTTCATTTCACTGCTATTTTTCTTTTTATCTGTTCTTATTCGTTAAAAAAAACGAAAAAAAACCCAAAAAAACAAGTAATGTTTAAAATAAATTCTAACAAAAATGGAACAAGTCTGATTCTATTATTGCGTATGCAATAACAAACATCTGTTGTCATTACCTGGAAAATGATCAAAGAATAAAAATAAAAAAAATAAATAAATAGAAAAGGTTCGAATAATCGATATCAAATATCCATGTATGATGTCAATAATTACCACTTGAATATCTGAATGACTTCTTTGTATAAAGTAATTATAAGTAAAATCTAAATATAGATTTTAAATTTGCATATTAACAACGTCAATTTACAATTATAACTGGTTAAAATTTTTTTTGAAAATCCTGTCCCCCCCCTACTTGATTCTTCCATTGTTTCCATTAGAGGAGAAGAAAAATATCTTTTTTTCGGTTGTTAGCTTAAAAATGATGACAAAAAAACTTTATTTCTTAACAATATTTATTTATAAAATTGAAAATGTTAAACTCGGTTAATTGCTGCTGTACCCGCAAATGTTGGCGCGATGGATAAATTGTCGTCTAAATTATGCAAACAAAAATGAAAATAATTTACCAAATATTCAATAAAATCGCCATTGGCTTCAACCGCGGCCATCAGACGACTTTGGAATCTCCTGCATCTCTTCTGGATAGTTGGTGAATGCTGCCATAATCGTTGCCTTCAATTCATCTTTGGTGTCACAAGGAGTTTTCTTGGTTTTGCTGCTCTGTTTTCATGAAAGATTTTAGCTTGGAAAATTAAAACCAATCAATAATGGCATACTTTCTATTAATAGATCCTATTCCATTCAACAGCTGTAGTGTAGTATATACTTAAATTTAGTTTATTTTTATGAACATAGGAAGTACTCAACTCACGACAGAGTTCCGTTCCTATTGTGCCGTAACACGATTTTCGATTTTCCATGAATATGAATCACCTATGATAAAGTAATTAAGACATAACAGCATTAACATAATTAAGAAAAAAAAAAAAAAAAAAAAAACATGTAGGACATAATACTTATAAATGAAATTGTTTTTAGCTGCTTGTATATTTACTGCCAGTGATGTCATTAGCTTTCAGTAAACGAGAAAGAGGTTACACTATAATTCGGAGACATGAAGAAAATTGAAAAGCAATAAGTTTCCTAATATAAAACACAAATGAAAGAGGGCAAATGCACAACAATCCAATATGGCATACAACTAAAAACTGACCCATGCCACCTTTTTCTCTTTATTGCCATGATGACGTATTCTCATTTCAAGCTGCATATTCTTCCACTGTGCTGTTTGTATTGTGCGTACGAGGCAAATGGCATACGTCAAAACATGATTAATGGAGTTTGCATCAGAACCACAAATCGTCATAATCCTTGGATTTATTTACTCACAACCTGTTAAAATTTGTGGGGATTAATCCTCATCTTGTCTGCAAGGAAACCTAGCAATTAAAACTATGAAAGAAATGATTGACAATAATAGTTCACAATAATTCATTTAAGGAATTCAGACCACTAGGACTATTACAACAGGGAGTAAAAAGAACAAAAATAAAATGAAAGAAATGCTAGTCAAAAATTAATAATAATAATTGACAAGGCGTAATTAAAGATGGATATAATCAGCAAGAGTCATTTATATTTTGTTATAGCTATATTTTCTACATCCACTGTTGTATTGGAGTTGCAAGAAAAATTGACAATGTTTCATCTAAGAAATTCAAACAACTTATTACTAGGTGTAAAAGCAACAAAACTAAGATGGAAGAAATAGTTAAACATTAATAATAGTTGAGTCTTTCTTGGGCAAAAAGCATTAAAGACAATACAATGCCAAAAGGTAATTCTTTGCTTATTGCTCTTGAATATTTCTATATATTGCACTTTTGTATCAGTGGAAGTTCTGAGGTTCCAAATAAAATCTTTGCAGATTTTAAATATATTAACCAGCTCTAAATATTGATATCATATTTTCAGGCTAATGTGTATACAAGAGGAAAATAGAATTGAAATCTATACAGTCAAGAATCGCATGGGTATTTTGGGAGTTGTCTAAGTGAACAGATATAGAAATATATACATGAGTCACAAGCAGCCAGAATCTTAAATAAACAAATCTCAAACCTTCAATAGTAAACTTTACATTCATATGAATACACAAAACCAAACATTCTTCTCCTTAAATGGCAAATAACTCCACATGTGAGAATTACAAGAAAATCCTAAGCTTTATATATACAATGAGGTGTCCAGCAGCTGATTATTGGGTAACAAATTCCAGACAGTGAAGGTTACATTCATTGTTTGTCTCTAAGCAATTTGAGATGAAAATGACCACACCAAATAATATTAAAAGATTATTCATAAAAGGTGTGTATTTTAGAGAGAATCAGGTAAGAAGCGACTATTTTTTTCTGAATATGCGCAGAAAGATATATATATATATATATATATATATATATATATATCAGAGAGAGAGAGAGACGCGCACGGAGAGAGAGAGAGAGAGACGCGCACGGGAGAGAGAGAGAGAGAGACGCGCACGGAGAGAGAGAGAGAGAGAGAGACGCGCACGGAGAGAGAGAGAGAGAGAGAGAGCGCGCACGGAGAGAGAGAGAGAGAGAGAGACGCGCACGAGAGAGAGAGAGAGAGAGACGCACGGAGAGAGAGAGAGAGAGAGACGCACGGAGAGAGAGACGAGAGAGAGAGAGACAGACGGACGGAGAGAGAGAGAGAGAGAGAGAGAGAGAGAGAGACAGACGGAGAGAGAGAGAGAGAGAGACGCACGGACGAGAGAGAGAGAGAGAGAGACAGACGCACGGAGAGAGAGAGAGAGAGAGACGCACGGAGAGAGAGGAGAGAGAGAGAGAGAGAGACGCACGGAGAGAGAGAGAGAGAGAGAGAGAGAGAGACAGACGCACGGAGAGAGAGAGAGAGACAGGAGACGGGAGAGAGAGAGAGACAGACGCACGGAGAGAGAGAGAGAGAGACGCACGGAGAGAGAGGAGACAGACGCACGGAGAGAGAGAGAGACGCACGGAGAGAGAGAGAGACAGACGCACGGAGAGAGAGAGAGACAGACGCACGGAGAGAGAGAGAGACAGACGCACGGAGAGAGAGAGAGACGCATGGGAGAGAGAGAGACAGACGCACGGAGAGAGAGAGAGACAGACGCACGGAGAGAGAGAGAGACAGACGCACGGCAGAGAGAGAGACAGAGAGAGAGAGAGACAGCGCACGGAGAGAGAGAGAGAGACGCACGGAGAGAGAGAGAGACAGACGCACGGAGAGAGAGAGAGAGAGAGAGAGAGAGAGAGACGCACGGAGAGAGAGAGAGACAGACGGGAGAGAGAGAGAGACAGACGCACGGGAGAGAGAGACAGACAGACGCACGGAGAGAGAGACAGACAGACGCACGGAGAGAGAGAGAGACAGACGCACGGGAGAGAGAGAGAGAGACAGACGCACGGGAGAGAGAGAGAGACAGACAGACAGACGCACGGGAGAGAGAGAGACGCACGGAGAGAGAGAGACGCACGGAGAGAGAGAGAGACGCACGGGAGAGAGAGAGAGACACACGGAGAGAGAGAGAGAGAGAGAGAGAGAGACGCACGGAGAGAGAGAGAGAGAGACGCACGGAGAGAGAGAGAGAGAGACGCACGGAGAGAGAGAGAGAGAGACGCACGGAGAGAGAGAGAGAGAGACGCACGGAGAGAGAGAGAGAGAGAGAGAGAGATACACTCGCTATAAAGCCTCAAACTGAACATGGAGGGCTACATCAAGTGCCTTGAGGAGGTAGTAATACCCTGGGTCAAGAGAGTGGCTGCTGGAAGACCCCATGTTTGGTAACAGGATTCTATACTATGCCATACAAAGAGGAAAACCCAGTCATAGCTGTCAGATAATTTCTGTAACCACATCACCCCTTACATCTGGCCACCTAACTCCCCAGACTGCAACCCCTTTGATTATGTGTGAGGTGCATTTGAGCAAGAGACCAACAAAACTCCTTGTAATACAAAAGATGAACTGAAAGCAAGGACTGTGGGAGCATTCACCAACTTAAACAAGGAGACCATCCAGAAGACTGGTTAAAGCCAATGGTGATTTTATTGAATAAATTTACTCTGTAGTATTTCAAGATATTTTTGTGTAATTTTGGTAAATATTTCTGTTAAAATGAGATGTCAGTGTTATTTTCATTTTTGCATAATTTAGACTACATTGCACCCTTTGCTTGCTTTATATTATTATTTTTTTTTTGCCCTGTTCTTTTTGTTTTTCTTGTTATTTGTTGCAAACTTTGTCAATTCTCTTTGTTGGGCACTTCTGCCATTTTATTAACATTTCACTATGGCCACTACAAATTAAAACACAGCCAATAGTTTTTAAAAGGTATGGAATCTTTTCATTCTAGTTCATTGATAATCATATAAAAAAAATATCAAGCACAATAAATCCTTATTTTTGTCATGACAATATCTTACAGCTGACAGTATCTAACAACTGCATATAAAATCCCATAATTCAATAAGATAGAACAGATATTGAGGGATTAATTTTTCTTGTCCTTAAATATCACAGCTGTAAAAATAATGCATTAGGTGGAACAAATTGAAAATGAAATCACTAAAAATTAACATTACCATAATTTTATACCAGGTCAATCTGCCTATAGTTTCTTTCAAAAGAAATAAAAACATTAGACAAATTTTAACCAATGTAAGCATCTACACTCAAAACAACATAGAAGAGGAAAATCCTGTGCATTGTGCAATAACACGAGTCAAATTAATTCTATCACAAATTCAAAGAGAAACATCAAGATTTATACAAAGGGTGGTAATTGTACCGATTCCCATTTAATATATGCCTCTCAATGTATTAAACATGACTTGATTTATGAGGGTTTCACAATGAAAAAAATTAAATAAAAGATTCAATGGACACATGCATGATGTCAGACACAATGTGACATCAATGGAGCTTGCAGAACATTTTATTACAAACAACTGTAATTTTGACAAATATCTTAAAAAATATTCAGAATCTACCAACCTGTTGACCCTTAAATGGATGAGGATGGTTATGTAAGCAAATTGCTAACTTCCAGGCCTGGGGGAATTACCAGAATGACAGAGTTCTATAAATTTTATACTAAGCTGTTTGATTAATTCCTTTTAGTAACTAATCAACTAATGGAAAATTCCAAGATTAACAAGATCACTATCATATTAAGCACATTTCAGTTGCATCACTTCACACAGGTGGCGTTTCATTCCTTTTGAGGTGTTTATTACCAGTAAAACTGTGTTTTCATTATGATACAAGCAATGTTTTTACAATGAATTATATTTTTTTGTAGATTTATATATTTTTATACTTGTGAAAAAAATTGCTTAAACATAACTTGAAGAGAGACATTCTGTTGAAATATCGTTTAACATTGTCAAACACTGTTTTTTCTTTTCTTTATGCTTTCTTAAATTTTGCTCTTCTCTTAACTGTTGAAAAAAATAGCTGAAGGAAGTGTTGCATGACTAAGATGCAACTAGTAGCTGAGATATGGTCATCATTACCAGGTTGAAATATCTAAGAGTCAAATCAAATAATAATAATAATAATAATAATAGCTGAAGAAAGTGTTGCGTGACTAAGATGCAACTAGTAGCTGAGATATGGTCATCATTACCTGGTTGAAATATCTAAGAGTCAAATCAAATCAAATAATAAAGATTTTTCCTTCCAGTTCAGGTCACAGTATTTACCTCAAGAAGTTTAAGGATCTATCTAGAGTATTCTGTGGATAATATTTTTATTACTACTTGGAAGAAGAAAAATTCATGTTTCCGATTGTATCTCTTACATTTCACTTATAAACATATATGATAAGACAACCTGGTCCACCAGGCAATACACTTGCCACAATAATAAAATCAATGCATTGAAAAACCAAAGAAAATGGGCAATAAAAAAAGTTAATTTCCCTATAGATTACCAAAGATCAATATACACCTGATGAAGTCCAGAGGGCACAACAGCTGAAACATTGTGATAACAACAACAAAGATGAGGACAATAGCCCGAATGTAAATAGTGTATATGATAACTCATCCCAGAAATTCAGACAGAAAAAAAATGATTAATATATAAAAAACAAAAGTAGGTGACATGTTTAAGGAGAGGAAGTAGCCGTTAAGTCAAGGCTCTCAGCAAGAACTGACACAGTAATCAGAAACCCCAGGGAATTTTTCTATAGCAAATAATGATTTATTTACACAAGTGCATCCTTTTATTTTTGGTGCATGTCAAAAGGAAGTATTTCAAACAACAGGTACACATCGTCCTGGTTGGGACTAAACAGGTCTCATTGCAGAAGATTTAGAATGAGTTTTCAGGACACAAAGTTTGTGTTTACATCTTTTGTTATGTTACAACAAACTGATGAGTAAATTTACAAACACACCGCAATCCTTTTTTGACTCGTTTGAAAAAGATACGATTTGGTACAGTTGGTAGCATATTTGGAAATAGATAAGCTAAATTCAAATCCCAATCTACCACAGTCTTTTAATATTATTTTACCTTGAGAAAATAAAATCTAAGCTTCTCCATACCCTCTCCCATTACCAGTCATCATATGCTCAGCAGGTAAAAAAAATAATAAAATAAAAAATGCTGAATTTTAATTTTCACTGTATTTTAATAGATATTTTGGCTTACAGTCATATTTCATTCAAACACCAGTTCTAATACGATCACCAAATTTAAGCAACATTGAGCCTGGATGGGTGACCTTTTGGGAATACCAGGTGCTGTAAGCTCGGATCTACAGGTGGTATAATGGATAAAGTCTCAGAATTGTTAAATTGTGGGCTGAATTCTAATTCCTGTTTAATTTATTATATTCACTTACATACAAATACCTTTGTGAAAGGTATGAATTCAACTCTTATCCCCCAGCTATAGATTAATTAGTAAGACTTGTATCACTAAATCATTATTATCTCCTCAGAAAAATTCTTAGTATCTAAAAATATTTTCTGGCCTTAAATAACTTGCAAAGGTTTGATAAACTGTAGAAAAAAAAAATCAATCAATCATTTAATAGACATTTTATCTCCAATGTTTCAAAAATGAGAATTAACACCAGATTCCAAAATGAGTGACTACACTCCATATTACAATAACAAAAGTCTGTATTTTATATGCTTGTTATCACTTCTTATTGAATGCGTAGACTCCCCATGGAACAGAGCCATAGCTAAACCCCACTAGGGGTTGTTGCTGTAGTTTCAGTAGTAAGTAGACTTTACAAAGAGTAGTTGTTAGCCCCAACACCAAACCAGTATTAAATTTAGAGTTTTTCTTCTCCTAGACTGGTTGCTAAAAACTTATTTAACCCATAGCTGGAAGAGAAGAGATAGGTTCATGTATTTCCAAATGACAGTCTTTTGCATTCACTTTCACACTAAGATGGAATTTGAACTTGGCTCCCCAATTCCACTTTTTCAATAACAATTATGTCATTCACACATCCAACATGGCAGATACTTAGCCTAAAATACAATGGAACCGCTTTAAAGATAAGAAAAAAGGTTAATTAGTTTAATTTTTTGTGAAGGTGGGAATTGAAATCTTTTTAATTTACACTTTAAAAATATTACAGATGCATCACAGAACAATAGACATGTTTATTTTAAATGGTTTTCATATTAATATTAATCAATTATAAGGTAACCAAATAAGACCTTGCCATTTTTTACATCATGTGGAAAGAAGTGATCATTGATATGAGTGAGTAATGTGCCAGGAAAGCAGTAGAAGTAGATGCATTTCTCTTGACTTATGTAGGTGCACTGTGAACACACATCAGTCATATATCCAGCAAGAGACATGGTAGTGTCAAAGCAACTTGTTCAGGATTATCTGCTTTATGACTTTAAGGTGGATTTGTCTGTAGCCACATCAAGTCATCGAATATATGTCAAGCCTTTTGGAGATAATGCTGTGACAAATCCCGCAGTGGCTGACTACAAGTCCTGGATAATGAGGTCCTGAAGGCAGCCATAAAGGAGGATAACAGACAAACTTGTGTTGAGTTTGCCAAATGCTTCCAGGTTTCTGCTGTACCACATAGGGAAGGAATACAAGTTGAGCAAGTGGGTATGAAAGCAATTCAATTTGGGAATTTTGATATTGCACTCAATTTGAAAGTTGGAGTTTGACATGATAAATAATAACACAAAATATGTTTTCCTAAATCATTACTGTCTTTTGAGGAAACTAGTTTAATTGTATTTCATCCCAGTGATCAGTGAAAGTCTTATAGCACAGTGATGCAATGGAATAACCTGTCACCCCCATGAGTAACTACACTATAGGTAGTAACTACCTATAAGTATTGGTAAGTCAACAGACTACAGAGTCTAGCTGCGACCTGTTCCAGCTGAACAGTCAAACTCTCTGCCTTTGAGCAGAGAGGAACCTGGACAAGGCTCCGCCAAAGGGCAGAGTCTTGTTCAGGGAGGTAGACTGACCCTGAACCTGTTTATACGCGTTCAAATAGGGAATATTTTTGGCTGAGCCAACGGGCTAAACCAGCTTTGTGCCACATGCTTTGGGGGGGGTAGCTAAATATACTAGCTGAAATCTGTTGAGTATGACTCAGATTTACATGAAAACTACCGACCTTCCAATAGTAGCACTCACTACTGGATTGACTTGTGACGATCGTGCACATAACTGTTACCTTATTTCTTATTCTACTGGTTTTTACAATAAACCTTTACTTATTTTATCCACTATGTTTGCCAAGTATATATTCCTATTAACATGGAATATAACACACAGACTTATAAAATTTATAATTTATTGAAGCTTTAAAAATTTTATATGGACAAGATGCATCAAATCTTCCAGGAAAAGGTCCTAATTACACTGTGCACACTGACACAGCGGTGGAAGCTGTATGGCAGTGTCTGAAACTGGATTTAAAAAAGTTTCCATACAAGATTCAAATGGTTCAAATTTTACTACCTCAAGATACTAGTGTTTGTAAAAGTTATTTTTGTTTTATATTTATAACCAATAACTACAAAGAAATAAGAGAAAGGCAACAGATTACATCGTCCAAAAACACTGCTGTAAAGACAACAAAGAGGAAATTGATCTCAGAGGAAATAAATATATCATTTTGCTATAGAAATGTCCCTAGATTGTACATGCTGTAATTGTACCATTCAACATCAATGTGTTTATAGCTAATTTTCATTTGTACCCAGTCAACGGAATCAGTCTACCAAGGTTTCATTCTTTTTACTTGTGTTTAGTTATTATGCAAGATTTTGTAACACTATTTTGGAACAGCTCTGCAAACTTTACAAAAACTGACCATCAACTGACCAACCTGCTAATATCAAATTTTTACAAAGCTTGGTAAGTTTCCTACTGAAACCCTCAAAATGTTCTGTCATTTTTTGTTAAATGTTCTTTAGGCTTTTGAATAACACAAATATTTTAAGGCTGGTCAAGTGTCAGTTTGAGATAAGTGTTCAGAGCTACCAATCACAAGCAGAACACTAGCAAATCTGGAAGAAATTTAGGAACTCATTGATGAGGACCATCATCAAATAATCCATCAGATTTCTCACATGAGAGGAATTGGTTATGAAGTTTTTCAGGTAACCCCCTCTTACAGAAATGCTTAACATGCATTATGTTGCTGTAAAGTTTGTCCCAAAGCTCTTCAAACACTCAAAGCACATCTTGAACTTTCTGAGGGAATAGTCAACAAATTTAAATAATTTACCTGCATTATTTATGTTATTCAGGCTGTTATCCTCTTCTTCATTGCAATATTCACAACATTTCAGCCATTGTATGCTCTGGCCTTCTTCAGGTGATTGTAATTTTGAACTTAATTCTTTATTTCGTCCACCAGGGCAGATTGTTCTAGTTCCATGTGCCGTGCCATGCCTCTTCCAGATGTCTCAGTTATTTCCCTTTAACTCATCATCTGTTGTTCCCTTTGGTTCACCACTGCTGTAGCCTGGTCTTGAACTCACAACCTTTTGGGTCTAGTCACTGGATCTAACCACTGGCACTGGGCATGGCACGTGGAACTGGAACAATCTACCCCGGTGGACAAAATAAAGGGTTCGGTTCAAAATTCCAATCACCTTAAGAAGGCCGAAATGTTTTGAATATGGCAATGAAGATGAGGATAACAGTCCGAATAATGTAAATAATGAAAGTAATCATAACACCTCATCTCAGAGATATAGATAGATATAACAGTGGACATTTTTAAAGCAAGACAAGGAACTTTTTGACATCTTGTATTAGCCTCAGAAATTCAAACAAAACCATTGCTAATATGTGTGAGTACTCATTTGCTGTAGCCTTATACCAGAAGATTTTCAACTTAATAAATAACTATCAGAGTAGAATATGGTAAAAGATATAATACTTGGTAATTTTTTTCCAATATGGATTCAAGCCAGATTGAAATATGGAATAAAAAAACACTTTCAAAATTCACTTTAACATGTGATCATTGACCTTATGTAAATGGCTTCTTAGCTAAGATCACAAAGCTTGGCTCAGTGGTTAGAGTAGCTGGTTAATGAGAAAGTGGTTTTAAGGTTTTATCTTATATATTTGATAGTAAAATGAAAAATGACCTTCAGAAGTAGTTGGTGTTGTAGCAAAAAAAAAAAGAAAAAAAAGACTAATATCTCAAGTAGTCGGAGAACCATCAAGTGCTAGAAACATACAAAACACTTCCTCTTTTGATAGACATAGGCAATATGGTGTTGTTGGGTAAGTGGTTTCTCTTAACAACAATTCAATGGTACTTCAAGAAATGGCCTGGTCTTCTTGAATTAGAAGGAAAAGATTTATTCTATTTATAAATTAAACATTACAACATTTCACTCACAGAGTTTGTTGACTTACCTGTCAACCATGTGTACTGTTTGACATTGGAAAATATAGAACATTCCAGGTGTATAAGTAGAAAATATACATTATACAAAATAGCACAGGTGAGAACTATATGATGTTAGATTATTGATATAGTTGGATCACAGATTAGCGTTAAGTAAACATTAAACTATAAAATAAATATCAATGTGTATTTATTTATATATTTCCTGTCTCATCTTTAGCGAAAAGAGTTGTAAATCAACTTAAGTTAGTAAATTTATGAGTTATTTCCCTTAGTCATTTTAATAATTTATACAAATAAAATATTTATTTGCATTTAGACAAAATTACTTCCTAAGCAAAATGAACCATTTAATTAACCAGTTTCTTTCTTTACTCCTATGTATCTTAGACTGCAGTCTTATTTGTTCAATAGCAATAATATTTCTGAAGTGGTATTTATAAAATAAATTGCCAGAAATTAAAAAAAAAAAAAAAAAATTCTGAGCACAAGAGACTTCACAAAAAACAACTTAACTAATGCACTAGTCATACATAGAAATAAATTCAACCACAATTTTGATTTTATAAATCCTACACTCATAAAAAAAGAAAATAACTCACTCAGAAGGAAAATCCTCGAGAGTGCCACCATTGAATATTATCCAAATATTAATCTAAACCCATGCTTTTTCCCAATATCACCTTTCCTAACAGAATTGCTACTCTCCCAAGCCAACATACACAACTGTATTAAGAAATCATATATATATGACTAAATATAGGTGATCCATGTAGTTATATGACTTAAAAGTCATGATCATACAACTTTGTACAAATAACACATTTATGGCTTATCAACCTTTTGCAGGTTATTTAAAGTCAGAAAATATTTTTAGATTGTAAGAATTTTTTTTGAGATGACAATGATTTACTGATAAGTCCTACTAATTAACCCATAGCTGGAGGGAGAAGTGGTGGATTTATACCTTTCCCAACGATACTTGCATGTAAATGAATATAACAAATTCGACTTGAATTGTATTGAAAGGACAATGTTGGCCCAAATGTTTCTCCTCCATGACTTTCTATGCAGAAAGAAATAGTCAGACAAAATTAGGTTTGGTTTAAATGATTACATATTCCATTAGTAAGAAAGAAGATCCACTTGGACAGCTTGTTCCCATGAAATGCTATGTTTTGAAACAGACTCCCAAAAGAATGCTTTCTTGGCCATTGCAATTTTAAACTTTTTCAAATTTAGGGTTAACTGTTATTTTTCCCATTCTCTTCTTATCCCTCACTGCTTTCCAACCTTCTTCAGTAACCTTCTACTTTGAGGGGGGGCCTTGTATAGTAAAAAAAAAAAAAAAAAAAGAAAAAGAAAAAAAAAAAAAAAAAAAAAAAAAAAGAAAAAGAAAAAGAAAAAAAAAAAAAAGAAAAGAAAAAGAAAAAGAAAAAGAAAAAAAAAAAAAAAAAAAAAAAAGAAAAAAGAAAAAAAAAAAAAGAAAAAGAAAAGAAAAAAAAAAAAAAAAAAAAAAAAAAAAAAAAAAAAAAAAAAAAAAAAAAAAAAAAAAAAGAAAAAAAAAAGAAAAGAGAAAAAGAAAAAAGAAAAAAAAAGAAAAAGAAAAAAGAAAAAGAAAAAAGAAAAAGAAAAAAGAAAAAAAAAAAAAAACTTTTCTTTTGTTTTTATTTCTTTTTTTCTTTCTTCTGTGTTATAAATCTATAAAGTTGAAGAAAAGCAAATTGTGTTTCAACACCCACAACTATCAAATGTTTATATCACGGTATGTGAGGTGACTCCATATGAGACTTAAATTAAAACTGCAATTCAGTCTAACCAACTAGTCATAAGTATGAGTTCTTAATTTACATGTTGTACACATGAGAATTGGACCATTGTACTCAGCTGTTCTTTCATTGAGACAAGTATAAAATGGACCATTAACTGTAAGAAAACTGAATAAATGGTTGCTAACAAAAAAGACCACCTATGTGAGCTACATATTGGGGATGTTGGAAATCAAGTAGGTACAAAAACTATGTAGGTTGTGTAGTAGCAGATGATGGAAAATGTGACAGTAATCTGAAAAGCAAAAGATGTCTTTTTGAAACTAAGCAAAGTATTAAGAAATAGGATAATGTTGTTAGAAACAAAGAAAAAATGCTGAAATGCTGTGTAATGTCTATTCTTGAATATGACAGTAAATGCTGGAATTTCTTTTTAATGAAGAGACTTGAAGTAAGTCATTCTATTAATGAATATTTAGAATAACATGGACAGAACATGTAAGAAGTTTTAAGGAGAACTATAAGGAAACTGCTGCTAACAATCAGAAAGAGAAAGCTGAAATTACTGAGATACATAAAGATAAAAGACTTGGAGAAATTAACACTCATAAGGCATATTGAAGGCAAGAAAACCAGGAGATAGCAAGTAACATACCTAATGAATTTAAGTGATTGGTTTTGGTTTTGTTGTTTTATTTTACGGCATATCAACCTCAATGGGTTATTTAATGCCGGAAAAATTTTTTATTGCTGCTAATATTTTGTTTTGTCAAAAATCTATTTCTGGTAATATTTTTCCTTCAAAAATGTATTGCTGGTAATAATTTTTTCAAAAATGTATTGCCGGTAATAGTTACCTATTTGCCCATAGCTGGGACCCTAACAGGTGCTACCATCCCAGGTCAACACCAGCAATTAAGAGGTGGTTCCACTCTCCTCAAAACCTGATCAGAAGCCTTACTGCTGGACATAGTTTATCATCTTACCCAGGACGCGGATGTAGTTTATCATCTTACCCAGGACGCGGATGTAGTTTATCATCTTACCCAGGACGCGGATGTAGTTTATCATCTTACCCAGGACGCGGATGTAGTTTATCATCTTACCCAGGACGGTTGAGTAAATGTATAGCAAAACAAGTACAAAGAGGGTTGGTGAAGGGCTTGAAACAAGGTACCACATCATCAAAGGACATGGCAAATGAAAATAGCATGATTTGCTAATGCCACCAACAAAAGCAAACATCAACATTATTAAGATCAGAATGGTGAAAGAAGTTTTAAGATTGATTATATTCCAAAAAGCTCAACAAAATATTAAGAAACAGACAAATTTTGTTAGAAACAAAGAAACAGGTACTGAATAGTTATGTAATAGGAGGAGTCCTATAAGACAGTGAATAAGGAACAATCTCCATACAGATGAAGAAGTGACTTGAAGTAACATAAATGCACTTTAACAGAAAGATGCTAAAAATACCATGGACTGAACATGTGAACAAAAATGAAGAAATAAGACAATGGCAACAAAAAGGCATCACTACTTAATATCAGGAAGAGAGAGTTGAAATGTCTGTTGTACATAATGAGGAAAGAAGGCTTGGAAAATTTGATACTCACAGAAGAGATTGAAGGTAAGGGAGACAAAGGAAAGCCATGCATAATCTACTTGGTGAGCTTGAGTGAATGGATGGCAGAGAAAGTTTGGGAGAGATGACAAAAGACAAAAGTTACTAAGAGCTACAAAGGACAGGAAATTGTGGAGAGCCATGATCACTAATGTCCTGAAGGGATATGGCACATAGAAGAAAATATACTACATGGATATGAATTTAAATAATATGTCTATTAAATGCAAAAGTTAATAATGAAAACAGAAGTAATATGATTAATGACAAAAGAAAACTTATCTTAGTCAATCAATTTGTCCTCTGAGGGACTTTATCACGGCAAATGCAAGGATCTTGTTACAAGTATTTGTATACAAGAACAAAAACGTTATTATTTTTTCAAAATTTTTAAATTTAAGAACACTTATAAATATTCATCAGGTTAGCTGAAAGGTCTCGGCAAGCTATGGAGGTCACTAAGTGAGAAAATTTAATGTTTATTGAATGAAAGTGAGTAAATGTCCTTGAATATATTTTTTTAATGCAAATTAGTATTTAAATTATTTTACTTTGGGATTAATTTATGTATTGTATATTTTAAATAACAAGGTTATGAATTTAACCGTTTTATTTTTTTTTAACATTTTTATAGTCATGTATGTTGGTTTGGGAAAGGAGTAATTCTTTCAGGAATGGAGATTAGTTCCTTAGAGGACAAAACATGTTGGCTAAGATAAGTTTTCCTTTTGTCAGTTTACAGATATACTTTAACTGAAATTTTACACAATATGATTAATATAAAACTGATATAAACTTTAAATGCTATAGAAACAACAAATAACAGCAATATTAAAGAAATAAAATCTCATGTTTATTAGTTATATATATTTGTATAAAGCCTCCATGAAATACTTGGCTGTTGATTGCAAATTGTGGACCATAAGTAAATCAAAAATAGCCATGTTAGTCAGTACCATGTCTCTATGTACATGGATCCTACATAGAGGTTTGCACAATTGGAAGAATATACATACTTCAAAAGGAAATATTGAAGGTAGGAAAAAATATACAAAGGTGAATATATAAATTGTTTTTTTTTGCTTTGTCAATATCTACATGATCATAAAGTTTCTTTTATTTTTATATTGACCAAACTATAAATAATATTACTAAAGAAAATTTGATGGCACTTAATCCTCTTGTATTGTTTTTTTTTTTTTTTTTTTTTGCTTTTCATGAGACAGCTGATTGTATTTTAGTCGTATTCTTCCAGAGTGGAAAAAGATATGAATGAATTTCAAACGGATAAATGAAAAAAAAAGTTTTAAAAAAGTTATAAAAAAAAAAAAAAAAAAAAAAAAAGATAGAAGTGAGAATGAAGAATAGTAGGAAACAAAGAAAAAGAAAATTAAAAATAAGAAAAAAAGAAAATTAAAATAAAGTAAAGCAAAGTCAGGAAAGAAGGAAAATTAAAAAAAAAAAAAAAATTTCATGAAAATTGAAAATGACGAAAAAGATAAGAAAAAATCCAAAACCAAATTTATAAACACTGACCTTGAAAAAAAAAAAAAAAAAATTTTTCATATAGGAGAACAATCAAGTAATAGAAAATTGAGGCCTGAATCAACTTTCCTCCTCCCCACACTAAAGAATTCAGCTGAAGTGAATTCATCACTTCAGCTGAATTCTTCATTCTTGGATTTCTCTTTCTGTTTTTTTTTTGTCTAATATTTGTCCTTGGCACATTGTTACCGTTTTATCCATGATTTTATCACAAATATCTGATTCATACTCTTTGAAAAAAGATGATTGAGCTCATCATTATGTAAAGTGTTTCCATTGTTATTTAATCACTGAAAAAATAAAATAAAATAAAAGTCATCCGATTCCATCAATCTGCTTAAAAATACTTGATTCACTCTATTACAAACACTATGCATATGTAGTTAAAAAAATGCTATTAGCTTTCTTCAGTTAGGCATGAGGAATTTAATTTATAATTGAGAAAACAAAGACATAATAAAAATGATAATCAAGCAGGCAATACAGACATCTTGAAACAAAATTAGAATTCAAAATACTTTAAACAATAAAATATTTGTTTCTTAATACAAGCAAAAATAAACACTTTAAGTTGCATACTTTTACAGGATAAAGAGCATTTAATTCAATGTTTAATAAAGTTGTCTTGCAAATACTTTCCACTGTAATCAATTTTGTCTTCCAGGGAGATGACAAACTCTTAAAATTAGGGTTTTATTTAAACATTTCACCCCAAGCAAGGCAATAAAGCCACTAATACACAAGAGGTTACTGGGTGTTGGAGAATATGAGGGAAACTACAATTAAGGAGAGAAGACAATAAAAGAACAAGAATTAAGATGACAGAAGATAACAATTGACATTGCAATTAAATTTTTGAAGGTCAAAGTTGACTGGAAAACAGAGTTTCACAAGTGAGAAGTGTTAGAAAAGAAACTGTCAGCATAGAAATTACAATTACATCTGGCCATTTAAGCTGTAAAATGTCATAATAGAAGAATGATGAAATGTAAGAATCTGGATACAAATTTACTGTGGATGATCTAGTGATTAAAGCACTTTCTAAACATTTTTGTCTTAGTAAATTGTTTTCTATTTTAATTAGAGTATTTTAAATCAAAATTGTAGTCTGTCTCTTTAAGGTGAGCAACTAATGCATTTAATGTGTTGATCTTTAAAAGATTCCTTTTGTGTTCACATAATATTTTATTTAAATTCATTGCAGTTTCTCTGATGTATTCCTTGTTTCAATTATTACAGATAATAAAGTAAATTCCTACTTCAAATTTTAACTTATTATTTTGTTTAAGCAAAATGCAACCAGCACTAATTGAATTGATGAGATCCAATCCTATGTCATGAAAATACAGAGCCACATGTTGCCAGGATGATACTGCAGAAGCTCGCCAATTTGGAATACGAGACCTTGCCACATCCACCATATTTCCTTGATCTCTCGTCCACCTGATTATCATATCTTCAAAGCTGCTTGACAATTTTTTTTAAACCAAAAGACATTTCATTATAAAGAAGACACAAACTGCATTCAAAGACTTCTTGGCATTTTAGTTTTATGGTAAAGGCATAAATTATCTGGCAGAAATATGTAGAAGTTCAGAATTCCTTTTTGACTGATTAATGTATTTAAACAGTGTTTAACACTGTTTAAATACATTCATTCAAGAATAAAAGTTAATTCTAAAATTGGACGTTATTTTCCAGACAACCTAATATTAATCCAACATTGTTACTTATTACTATAAACATTATTTTTACTAGGTACATGTATTTGAGTAGACATTTTTTTTCCTCTCTCAAAACAATTAAATTGGCCTAGAAGCACTGAAAGTCTTACTAAAGAAAATGTGTCTCTCTACAAAGATTGAATCTACACTTGTGTTTTATCTTAGGGTCAGGTGTGCTTTTACCATTTCAGCCATAGAGACACCTACAGCAAAACAGAGGCTTAATTACCCTTTTTTAAAAACATGCACATCTTTCTTATTTAATCATTTCACACTGAACAAGACAATAATGTCACTAGGATGCAAGGTGTTTATGGAGTAAAAGTGAATGAGAGAACTTTAGCAAGAGGTGAAGAGAAAGGACAATAAAAGAATAAAGTTCAGGAAGACAGAAGATAGCCTTCTTTGTTTTTATATGCAAAACTTAAAGTAATTAATGGATTTATTTTTTAATCTTACACCATTTCCTATTCCTATAAACATTATTTTTAGTGAGTACATATGTTTGAGCAGACATCTCCATTTTTGTTTGTTTTAATCTCAAATTGTTTATATCAATAAACACTATCTCTGATATTGGACACACTTTGCCCATAAACAGCAAATTTTAAATACTATATTTATATATTTATAGACTGAAATTGTCTATATCTATAAATGATATTGAGCATCCTTCCCCCATAAATATAGCAATATAAGTTTAATATGCAACTTAAACACAAAATATGTACAGTTTCTGAAGAAAGTACCGTGAAGTGTCAAAAGTGGTTTGCAAGGTTTTTGAGTTGAAGATTTCTCTCTGAACAATACTTTATATAGCACTGAGATTGACCGATTAAATAAAGACATTGCTTGCAAATAATCAATTTTTTATGATGTGGGATAAAGCAAACCTATGCAAAATATCCAGTATATAGGTTATGTTAGTCACTTTCATGTGTAGCATCCTTCCACTTAAACAAAAATTCCTAGTGAACTGTATTTCTATGTACAATTTACTATGATCCATTTATGATCCATTTTAAAACAAATTGTAATAGGCAACAAAAAGTGGTTATTTTTACAACAGTATGAAATGCCTGAGATTGTGGGACAAGTGAAATGGACTATTACTCACCCTAACCAAGAATAGTATTTATCAAAATGAGAAGTTTATTTTTATGCTATACAAGGTCCAAGAAGTACTCAAGGTAGAGGTTTACTGAATAGGATGTAAGAAATGTAAAGTTAGCACTGGACTTGCAGCGATTAAGATTATTGTGGTTAGGGAAATATCTTCTTACAAGTTGGTTTCCCAAAGCATTGTCTCTTGGGAAGAAGCTGTCAGAACCTCCTACTTACCAATGTTATACAAAGGGAATGAGGATGATTTGAATACAAATATAAGAGGAGTCTGTCCCACAAAGTAATGGGTTTCTGGTTGAAGTGAAAAAGAATCTTTTATTATGAGCTACTTTCAGAGAATCAAATGAATGATTCAAACAAGTACTGTTCCCAATTAGTTCACTTGAAGGCAGTAATCATTGAAAAGCATTTGAAAGATTAGTCAAGAGAAGCAATATCATAGTTCCTCAAAATAACTTGTTTCTTTGGTTATCAAACAAGGATTGCTATAGCTTGGCTGGGAAGTTTTTACTTATATGTCATATTTCTCAGATTAACTTTTATTTAAGTCCCCTATTGTCTTAATGAAAAACACAACATTTCAATTTCCTGGAAATCTGTAAAAGACACACATAATCATTTTTGGTTGAGAAAGATGAAAACTGAGAGTTGCCTGAAAGATTGTACAATAGAAGATAAAAGCTGTAAATATGTTGTTCAATAAATTTAATATTGAAATAAAATAATGTTTTATTCTTACCTAATTATCCAGACAAACATTTTTCTACTTTATGACCACCAAATAGATATCTTAAATATCTTTTTTAAACTAACAATATTCGTGCATAAAATATCTAACATTTCAATGGAGAGTTTGATACTCTTAAAACACAATAGCTGACTACTTGTTTCTGAGAAAAACCTGTCTATCAGAACAGCTAGCAGACTCCTGATTGTGACCATCTATTTCATGAACTCTCCATAAGATATTCAACAGAAACACAGTAAAAAGCAGTTTCAATGAGAACATTATACAAATAATAAAAAAGCCCAGCAGAAAAATAACCAACTAATCACCCACACAAATCAAACTTATCTGTAACTTCAGAGCAAAGAACAAATGTTCCTTAAATAGCAATTGGTTGTAAAATAATATAATATACCAAGCCACTGTAAAATATAGATAACAAAGAAAAAATATACAAAGGAGTAACTGAAAGATCCTGAAAACAAACTACATGGTTTAAATAGACATGTTTCATTTGTTTCACCTTTGTATATGGAGATGGGTGAAGAAAGTTTAATTATGCTTTGATTAATTAAACAAACCATATCACCATCAGTAGTCAGGAATTGTTTTACTGTCATTCTAATCAGTTGAAACTGGGTACTTCAGCTAGTTGTCTGTAACAAAAGGAAAGCTTTAAACTTATTGTAGCAATTAATGCCTGTAATTGGTTTCTTCTCTCTCTCATCCATGACACTTGTAGCCAATTCACTACAACAGTCAACCATCTTTTTCCTCCCTCCCTCATTGCCTGTCCTTATCATTTTTATCTATCATTCACAGACAAATTTTGCATATGGGCAAAGATAATCTTGTGAAAAAGAATCTTACTCCAAGATCTATTTTAAATATGTGACTTGCAAAGCTGCCATTTCTTTCTCTGTTGGACACTTTACATCACAAGACACATTCAAATCTCTGCTTATGCTGAAGGTAAGTTATTTTATTCTTGATTTTATTCTAGTGTTGCAAAAAAAAAAAAAAAAAAAAAATACATGCAACCCTGGGCCTCTTTGCCCACTGCAATAGTTCACTACATTGCCATATAAATTCTATAAGTACAAAGTAACTTAGCATCTGGAATAAAGGCTGATCATGGTGGCCTTTAAGGTAATTTATAAGAACTTAATTAAAAATAAAAATTAATCTATATAAAAGCAAAATCTTTTGGGATGAAACAGCAAGAAGTTTCTAAACTCATGTGAATGCTATTTTAATTATTCTTAATTAAAACAAAACCAAATCATTCTAATGTTTTGAGACTTTTTTTTTAATCTGTCTAAATGAAAATTGAATGAATAGGATCAAGAAAGCAGTCAATTCAGATGAATGTCAAAAATCTATAAGCTTAATTTAATTGGCAAATATAGAATTTATGGCCAAGTGGAATTGCTTCTATAGAAAGAAACAATATAAAAACAAAATAAAGAAACTGGAAGCTAATTTTGAGACAAGTCATTAAATTAAGTTTTATCAAAGAAATCTAAAAGAAAGTTACTTATCACCTGGTACAAGGTCACTTTTAACCTATTTTGAGTTGACGAGAGAGAATATTCTCATGTTTAGGTATTATCAAAAGTTAGAAAACAAAAGAAAAATGAAATTATTATTTGTATACAAATCACAGTTTAGTGGGCAAAGCATAAATCTGAATTGGAGAGCAATGGTTCAAACAAGCATTATATATTTGAACCTCAAAGAAAAACTCAGCTTTGTTTCATGCATAACAGAGTTGCATTAAAGATTCTGAGTATCACACATCAGGCTTAAAATATGCTTTGTTATTTTGACATGTTTCTAAGTGTCATGCTAAAACAATAGTACATAAAATGAACAAGTGAATCCTGCTCCAATTTGAATAATCAATTTGGAAGTAGGCAGGTAATTCTCCTTCATAGATTTTCTAAAGGCAATGAAAGGTTACATGGTGGTACCCATTCCCTTTCCAAGTAATATGCAACAATTTGTACTTGGTGATACATTATCAGCAGCAAGGAACAATCCATGATCAAACCCATTACTGAATGCTCAAAATGTCTTTAAAAAGTTAGAGTTCCAGTTGCTCAACTATTTAGCCAAAGCTGGCATGATGGGGTGGAATAATGACTTTCTAAAAGACAAGCGTGAAGTAAATCCAAACTGTTACTGATGGCTGTGAACATAATTCCCTGATTCCATTTTCTATGTTGTTTACCATTAGGCCACCTGTACTGACATCAAAATATAGAAAAGATAGGTACTAGCAATAATAAATAGATTATATAAGATCTTCCAAGACTTGTTTGGATTACACTGATCTCATTTGATTTTGTTGCTTTTCTTTGGATACCATATTTCAGCTGATTCTTCAACTGTCCAATCTGCAAACAATTGAGTGAAATTCCTTTTCTACAGAAATTGGTTGCATGCCAAGTTACAAACTGAATTATCGTAAAAACAAACTATAAAATCACATTTCAAATGTAGCTGTTCATGCATAGCACTTCTTCTCAGAAACATTTTTTTCAAAACGAATCTATTTACTCTCAACTATTTAGATTAGTCAGATTATGAACACAATTTTATTTTCATAAGCAATTTAGCATTTTAACCAGTATTGAGTTCCTTAATTTTTGCGCAAGAATAAATTCTTAAGTTGCTGAAATTTTTATACTTTGGCCTTATAAATAGAAAAGAAAAACAATTCAAATGTAACTAAACTAGTAGAATTAGTAGAATCTTGAATACAAGATAAAATAACATTTAGTAACTCTTATTCATGTTTTTCTTTATTTTTCAGTCTTTTTTAGCTGACATCAGTAGCATATTTGCTTAAGTCAAATTTGAACATAGTTTCTCATAAAAAATTGTCTTTCTCATAACCAAATATTTATATGGCGATGACTATATCACCCTGTACTGTTATAATATATTCAGATATATAACCTGATTAAACAACACATCGCTCATTTGGTAAATGGAATTAAACAAAGACAACACAAGACAAATGATATGTTGTATTGATCTAACCTGATATAACTTCCCCAGGCAAATTATATAGGTATTTAAATGCATTCTCACCATGCAATCAGATGTGACACAAGGTCATGGTTTTTAAAGTGGGTTTATCAGCACAAGCCTCCTTGGCACTTCCTCTTTTGGGGATGCTTCAGGAACTGGGTAATAAACTCAGTCTCCTCCCAATGGAGAGGTAAAACCTGTGGGGATGAGCCCCTGGGATTTGAATTTAATGTTAGAATAATATAAATCCCAGCTAAAGGGAAATAGATCTATCTCCCCCCAGTGGAAAACCCATAAGTTTATATAGAACTCAATGGACAGAACCCATTTCAACTGCATGTGGAAACACATGACCAACTAAGTACATGTCATGCTAATGTGGAGTTGATCATATACAACATAAAAAGTCACCAGTAAGCATTCAACAAAGGAAGAGAATTTTGTGCAAAATATTTTTGTGTATATGGTTATTCCATCTTTCTTCAAGTATCCATTGCTTTGGTGTATAACACATTGCAGTCCACACTGTCAGATAATTTGAAGCCACATAATTTGTTCAGCTAAATTCTTCATTCTACAGTCAAAATCTTGAATAAACCAATGGCACTATCAAAATAATGATTTAATATAATTTGTTTACAGTTAACAATTTTCTGTTTTAATTTCCACACAATATTTCAAGAAGGATGGGTGTTGTTTATTTATAATTGATAAAAATTTGATAGGCAAATGCTTTCCCATACATCCTTTAAATTTTGTATATATACTTATTGATCTCAGGAGAAAGTTTTCATATAAAAAAAAAAAAAGCTCTTTGTTCATCATTAACAAGTGATGCTATTCCAGTAACAATAACCATTTGTAACCATTTGGTGTAAGACTATAAGACTTAAATAGTCCTGTCAGATCAAGAATTTCATATGGATCCCATGCATGGAGCAAAGCTCATTCAAAAATATTTAAACTGTAAGTTGTATATAAATGCTTTCTCAGATCAATGATCAAAAATGTCTTCCAGTGAATGAAGCCTGTAGGTCTTAACAATGACCATCCTTCTTCAAACATCATCATGGACTGGCAATACCAAATCACAAAGGACAGAATTGGGTCTCAATGGACATTAGAGGGTTTGCTGACATAAGCAGGAAGTCAACAGGACCGAACTTGAAATATACACACACAAGACAACTGGGAAGGGAAAAGGAAGAGTTAGAAGTCATTGTGTTATTTATTTTGCATTTTGACAAACATAATTAATAAAGATTGCAATGAAAAGAAAAAAGGGCAAGAAAAGATGAAACATGCAAGCATGCAAACAATATAGTTAAAGCAAATCAAAATAGGTAAGAAGGCAAAAGAATTCACAATCTATCAGTTGGTGTTTGAACAATATATCTGTCTAGTAGTTAAGGCAGATCTGGACTAAGTCATGTCTAGGAAGAAATCTCAGCATGCATCTGTGTGCTTCTGCCTGTAAATTGGAGAGGGAAATGTGCTTTGCAATCATTCTCTATCAAGATTGGAATGAATACTAGGGTGTGGTCTTTAGGCCTTCAGATGTTTGATCAACAGATGCAAGGGTGTTGATTTCCCTAACCTATGGAAATGATTGCAGAAGTTCCCCCCTCCCCCTCTTATAGTTAGAAGGACACAAGATGCATGCTGGGATATTTTTATTAGCCAGTAAAATGGAACGGTTTATTTTGACACTACTCAGTCCAGATTTACTTTAAATACTAAACAGACATACTGTGTACACTTGTCCAACCTTTCTTTTGTATACAAACACCAATTCCTAGTTTGTGAAATATTTTGCCTGCTTATCAATTTTGATTTGCTTTAACTATATTATTTGCTTGCTTCCTTGCATGTTTGTTGCCATTTCATATTTTTTTGCCCTTTTTTTTCTTTTCATTGCAAACTTTATTAATTCTGTTCATGCTATTTATGAAATTCTTTGAAGGCAACCTAAATTGATAGGTACTTGAAAAAGCATGATGGGTACAATGTCCAAAATGTGATAACAGCAACAAAGATGAGGACATTAGTCTGAATGTAATTGATGTAAATAATAAGAGCAGAAACTCAGACAGCAAATACAATGTTCTATCATTTTTTTTCCAACAGAAGAAATGTTTCTTTAAGCATGAGGTGCATTTATTGATGACCGTTTTCCTTTCCGAATTCCTAATAAAAAAAAATAAAAAATAAATAAACATATATAATTGTGTGAGTAAATAAAAGACTATTGGGAGTCATGAGGATAAAAAAAGATAAAGAAAGACCAACCCAAGTAGATTTGTTATCTGATTTTATTCTCACCTCAACTTTTAGAGCCCAACAGGAAATTGTCTGAAGCCGATTTAAATAGTGATGTTTGTTCAAACAGGTTAAATATAAATCTACACTCATTCTTTGAGTACCAAAATGAGTTTGTATATATTTGTTTCTATGTGTTTGTGAATACATATTTGTTTATGTTGAGGGGTCCTCCCTTTTTTTACACAAATGGACTCACCCAGTATATATATATATATATATATACTGCTACGTGAATACCCGAGAGACGAGAGCAACAGAGGGTGAAGGTAACCCGACAGAACAAACGTAGCAAGCACGAATCACCATGAGCAAGCACGTAGACTCAGTAAGAAGTCATACAGCGATACTTCAATACCAAAGACTGTATAGATATTTTGCTACTAACCCGTATTCCTGGAACTACTAACCTGCATTACCAGTTTGTATTATTACGTTAATACATTATTTTCCTATATTCATTCCTGGCATTTGTTATTTATTGGGACCGGTTTTCATCCTGGAATCCACAACAACTTTGGCAACAAGGATATCGAATTCACATGAGAAGAACAAACAACAAAATCCTCCCTCTTTGATAACAACTTGGCAACGAAGATATCGAACTCACACAGGAAGAACAAAAAAGAGAAAGTTCTCCCCCGTCAACGTGGCGACAAGGACTTTGAACTCACATGGAAGAAAAAAAAAAAAAAGAATGATTTTTTCTCTCCTTGACCACAACAACTTTGGCAACGAGAAAATTTGAACTCATACAGGAAGAGTACAAAGAAAAATTCTCCCTTGCTGACCACAAAGACTTGGTGTCAAGAAATTGGGACCTACACAGAAAGAAAAAAATTTCTCTCTTCTCACCACAACAGCTTGGGTGACAAGAATTTGCATTTCTGAGACTTAAAAGAGAAAATTGCCATTTTGTCAGCATCCACAACAACTGGGTAACAAAGTGTTACGAGGATTAAAATACGGAAAATCGAGTTTTTTCGTAAGACTCTTACCATGGAGGATTTTAAAAGTATTTTAGTAAAACTTGTTAAACACTAAAATGAACAGCAATTACAATTCCAAGAAAGAATGGGAAAAATATTACTACAAACACAGAAGGAAAATCATGAAAGACAAATGCAAAATGAAGAAAGACAATTACAACTCCAGGAGCTAATAGTAAAAGTAGCGAGTAATACACAACAACAAAATATTGAAAAAGAGGCGACCTTTTCTCAAGACGCAGTATGGAACATGGTAGAAACATTCAAATATTCCCTAGAAGAGGATAAAAATTTCGGGGACTTTTTCAGATGTCATGAAGACATCTTCAACATCGATTGTCAAAACTGGACAGAAGCAAAAAAGCTACAACTATTACTCAGAAAATTAGGAACAGAAGAATACACAAAATTTGTGGATTACATTTTGCCAAAGAAGACAAATGATTTAACGTTTGATGAAGCAGTTACATGCCTGATGGAGCTTTTCAGCCTGAAAACATCACTCTTTCACAAAAGGTGGAAATGTCTTAACCTTGTAAGGGATGAAAATGAGGACTATTCTACATTCACCGCAATCGTGAATAAACATTGCGATGATTTGAAGTTGGCAGAATTAACTCCAGACAATTTCAAGTGTCTTATTTTTGTACAAGGGTTAATCTCAGTAAAAGATAGTGAAATGCGCAAAAGAATGCTTTCAAAACTGCAAAATGAACCTGGATTAACACTACAAAAACTATTGGAAGACTGTCAAAAATGCCTGAGCATAAAGAAAGACTTGAAGGATATTGAGGAGTCAGGAGTATCACATATTCGTAATTTAAACAAAAGTTTATGTTTTTCACCCTCCCTGGAAAGAAAACAAAAATTCTATAATAATGAAAAAAGATTTTCACCCTCCTCGGAAAGAAAACAAAAATTCTATAATAATGAAAAAAGTACAATGTACAGGGCAAATAATGATGAAAATCAAAGCAAATATAAGCCCCCCCCCATCTGCATGTTATCGATGTGGAGGACTACACTGGAATAAGGGTTGTCGTTTTAAATATAAAAACTGTCTTGCATGTGGAAAAATGGGTCACAAGGCATCCCAATGTAGGAACAGAAAATCTACTAGTAGGATAAGAGCTACTAGAATGCATGACGAAGACAATACTAACATAAGGAAATATGTGGAACTTGAAATCTTAAATAAAAAGATAAAATTGCAACTAGATTCAGAGTCAGATCTGATGATAATTAACCTACAAACATGGAGAAAGCTTAATAGACCAACCATGTTACATACACAGAAAATTGCTAAGTCTGTTACAGGGAAGCGTATAAAATTCAAAGGAGAAGTAATCCTAAATGTAAAATTCCACGGGAAAACAAGAAAACTCAAAATGTTCGTAATGAAAGATACAGAAAATTTGGTGGGCACTGACTTGATGCAGAAGTTCGACGTATGGGATTTACCTATCAGCTCTTTTTGTAAAAAGATAGAGTGTGAACCATCAGAAGCGACAAAGTTAAAGGAAGAATTACATAATCAATTTCTCGAAGTATTTTCAAGTGGGTTGGGACAATGCAACAAGTTTGCAGCCAGAATTGAATTAAAAGAAAACATCCAACCAATATTTAAGAAGAAGCGGAACGTGCCGTTTGCTACCATAGAGAAAGTTGACAAAGCATTAAAGAGAGCTTTAAAAAAAATAACTAACAGACTAGGAAACATGATGTACACAATACAAGGAGAAAAATTTACCTACAGAAGACATATTGACCAAATACAAAAAAGATGGGTTGAAGAGCCAAGCTTATCACCCGCTGAAAATGATGATTCGATGGAGGCGATCTTTGAAGCTTTTGAGATTCAAGACCACAAGAGACAGAAATTTGAAGGACTAGCAGGAAAAGAAAAATTACAGAGCCTCTGATTATCGATCATAAAAAGGAAAAGATATCACCCCCCCCAAATGGGATCTAAGGAGGGGGGTGTTGAGGCGTCTTCCCTTTTTTACACAAATGGACTCACCCAGTATATACATATACTACTGCTACGTGAAGACCCGAGAGCAACAGAGGGTGAAGGTAACCCAACAGACAGAACGAATGTAGCGAGCAAGAGTCACCGTGAGTGAGCACAGACTCAGTAAGAAGTCATACAGCGATACTTCAACACCAAAGACTATAGATATTTTGCTACTAACCCGTATTCCTGGAACAACTAACCTGCATTATTTTCCTATATTCATTCTTGGCATTTGTTATTTATTGGTACCGGATTTCATCCCGTCATCCACAACAGTTTACATAAATGTGAGTCAATAAGTCTGTAACCTAACATATTGCCAAAGTTGATCTGAAATTTTCACTGTATAATGTCCGATTTGCATAATTAATAACCACTATTAAATTAAGTGCACTAACAAAGAATATATTGAAAAATATTTGTTGAGTAAAATCATTTTTTGTCTTCTGGTTGCAGACTTAATATATATCTAATGTTTTAAGTGGACATTAGAGTCAACACCCAGTGATGACAGTCTGTTTCATGCTTAAACACAATCATCATGGCCTGAATTATGTTTAAGCATAAAATAGACTTATGTTCTATCCCTTATATTGAGCACTTTAACCCATAAGTATAGCATACCTACTATATTTTTATCATATATATATATATATATATATATATATATATATATATATAAAATTTATGTGATAGAATAAGGAAAACATAGGAAATGTTTATAAATCTAACGTTTTGCTTTTATTAAACCTTCATCCTTCTGGATTCTGATCCATATTTGATCCCAATTCATATATATAAGAAAATTATTAATTCATCTGGAAACACACAGCACTCAACTTTAACATCCAGATTAACAATTGTCAACACGTATTTGGAAAACCCTCAGTGGCATGATATCTCTATAGTAAATGGCAGTCTACATTTTCATTGTCTAGAGATTCATGTTCAAACTCCAGTGTCAGCAGTGACACTTTGTATTCATATATAACACAGATATATAATTCCATCAATGAGAATTTTATTTTAGAGGATGAAATGATTTACATAGAATGTTTTCCATTTTATCATTCAATTACCCAACATTGTTCTGATATATAGAGATTTATATATCATATTCTCACAAGAGAATGCTGAAAAAAATCAGTTCTTGTTTGATCTCTGAGGTTAAGCAGTGTCAAGCCAAGTTAATACATATATAAGGGACCACTAAGAACACTGGGTACTATAAGCAACCTCCTATAATCTGAAATATGTATCAGCTTTAAATAATCCACAAAGGGTTGATAAACTGTAAAAAATAAATCAATCTACCAAGAAAATCCTTACAAGAATTTGACCATTTATAGCAAAAAAAGCCACATATGAATAATGTAAACAGAGAAATTAAAAAATGGTTCTGTCTGAATTAATGACAAAGAATTCTAATTTAAATCCTTCCAAATTTGTCTCAGAAATGATTTGAAAAGTAAATGATTATCATGTCTTTATTTCAGTTCTTTGTTTAGCATCACAAGTCACCACAAAGAGTGCCCAACCCCCAGGTATTAGAGGACAAAGGTTTTGACTGAGTGAAAAATGAGAACAAGAATTCGATATCTGATGGAAACACCCAATGTAGACTTTTATAAGTAAACACAGTTAAGAAGGTAATAAAGACAAAAGGAATGTCTTAATAGACACCCCAAGGGTATCAAGACATAAAATTACTAGACTCCTTAAGTTGGAGCAATTCTTGACCTTGCTTTCTCTAAACCAAACTAAAAGAAGAAAATGAATGTGATAATAATCTTGTTTATCATGAGCAAGATTTCAGTCAATAAGTCATGTATGTGAACAGAGGAGAATCTTACTTTAAACGATATGGATCAATGTCACAAAAAGAATAGCTAAGCAACCTGAGAAAATAAACAGATAATAATTATCAGTAGAAACTAGATGACTTTTCTATTTTAATTTTTTAATGAATAATAATTCCTAAGTTAAAGATTGAATAAGCCCCTTGCAAGTTCCATGACATAAAATAACTGTGGAAAGTCTTATTACATCATTAAATATTTGAGCTTACCAACTATATAATAATGCAATTTATGCAATAATAATCCTAAGTATAAATTCAGGTCATTATTTAAAGAAGTAAGATGGTACAAATGAAAAAGATTAAAAATTGACAAAGTTTTCCATTTCACTGAAGCAGATATTAATCACATGAGAGCACCTGTTCTTTCTTTTTCTCACTCAAACCAAACATACATCAGATATGTTTTTCTTGTCTTTCCTCACAATCAAAATGGAATAGTCCATTATTTATATGAGGTAATGGCATGATATAATATATGTGCTAAGGAACAAGCAGAATTATATGATGATAATAATAATAAATTAATTTGTTCTGTTCATAAGCAGGAAAGAATGATCAACTATAAGCCAGCTTCACCGAGATTTACCTTTTGGTTTAGATATCTATCCATGTGTTAAGTAGGCATTGCCGTAAGCTATAATTAGTTAAAAGTATTTGTTACTATTTCTCTAGTAGTTTCATCTTCAAGGCCAGGATTAAATTAGCCTCCAGCTGTATCAACTGCTATTTATATGATGGGAATTTACATATGAATACAACAGCTCTTTCACTCTGGGAAATTTATGACAAATTGGAAAAGGCTTTCATGTGATGTGTTTCATCCTTCATCGAAATAAAGTGATGTTTATATCGAATTCAACTAAACATGGACTCAAAAGGGGGGGTGAGAATTCTAAATTTAAATTAATTTTTTTTTTCTCCTCCATGTGAATGTATAGTTGAAGTAAACGTAAACATTACTTTAGCTTGATTAATTCCTAAAAGACAAAATGCATCACACAAAAAACATTTTACACTTTGTTATAAATTTCCATAAAATTTATATATCATTTTGCCACACACTTTATATATCTTGTTATAATAAATGTTGTTAATGGCTACCAAGGTTTGAGCATGCATCCTTTTTTTGGGGGGGTGTTAAACATATGTACAGTCAAAATATATTGATTATTCAAGGTAAGTAATAATGTCAATTAAAAAATCCATTAAAATCCCATATACAAACATACAGGATAAATTGCTGGATAAATTACACAAAAATAAAAATAACACTGAAATCTTATTTTAACAGATATTTATCAAAATTACACAAAAATATCTTGAAATACTAAAGAGTAAATTTATACAATAAAATCCCTATTTGATTCAACCACATCCTCCAGACGACTTTGGAATCTCCTGCAACTCTTCTGGATGGTCTCCTTGTTTAAGTTAGGGAATGCTGTCATTTATTCTTGCCTTCAGTTCATCATTGGTTCACTCAACTGTGCCTCACACATAATAATCAAGGGATTGCAGTCTGAAGTTAGGGAAACCAGATGTAAGGGTGATGTGGTTACAGAAATTGTCTGAAGCCATGACTAGGCTCTCCAAATGGTGCAGAGTCCTGTTGATATCTGATTGTTCAATGTAGAGTCCAGTAGTGTTATAAAAAGGGAATTCCAGTAAAATATTTTTAATTTTTTTTTTTTTTTTTTAGATACAATGGTCCAAAGCTTAATCTTGCAATTGAATAATTTTGCTGTTATGCCCACATATACATACACAATAATAATATGAGAGAGGTTAAGCACACATATATATATTACTCATGCAAAAAATGAAATTTCAATATTCTGAAGGTTGATGTCAATTTTGATTTGGAGACAGGGCGTGCATGTTCGGAGGGTATCCGATATTCTGATAAAATTTTCCAAAACTGGTTATCTTGTGACATGTGGGTTTTTCAGATACTGCATAGTCATTCTGGAGAAACATCATGCATCTCACATCAGTGGTGCTTAGATGCAGGTAACAGTGATCAAATGAACATGCCTCCACCTGTGGACCAGGCTCTGGATGGCTATATAGTACAGACTCTCACTATATGATATGTTTGATATGCCATCAGCCAGATTTACACTTATATTACAACTCTGTCATGCATATCTCCAGTGATGTCATGAAAGAGTCCTCTTGGGAATAAAATGATGCTCTGTAGTATTGGTGTAGAAAACACATTCTGCAGTTATAGGCGTTATAAGGGTTGGTTGTTTGCATATGCAACAACTACCTGGTGAGTGACAGCTTCCAGAGTCTATTCACCTATGATGCACAGATGACAAACCCTGGCACTATGGTATGAGGTGTCAGAAGTAGCAATAAATGTTTGGTGCTTTTGAAGGGAAATACATTATTTATATCCAGAACATTGTTCAATCTATTCTGATGCTATTACTGCACCAGAAAATATGCTGTTCCAGTAGAATAATACCTGCGAACATTTGGCCTGTGCTACTTAAGCTCAGATATAGCCAGATATATTTCCCATTAAACATGCTCGAGATATGATTGGATGACATTTGACTCATTCAACACTTGGTGTATTGTGTTAAGAAGTGTAGAATATTTTATATTGCAGGATGGTAGGAGTCATCTGTACAGAGTTGAGGGCACAGGCCTGTGTTAACAGTAAAGGAAAGATATATATTGTATTCATATCAGGTCCAAGTACTACTGATACAGCCCTTATTTCAAAATCTGTATTGATATATACAATCATTTAATACAGAGAGATTACCTGTACATTTAATAGTGAGTAAATTGAAACACATATTCAAGGTGTTGCAGTTTAATTTTCCATCTGTTCATGTTTTTATGTACCTGTATACACAGGTAAGCAAAAACACAGGTCTACACAGAGGAATATAATAATCATTATTTTGAATGTGAATGTACCATCTGTTTATTTAATAAAAAAAAAATAATTAAAATCCCACACTATAAAACCCATAAAAATTTAAAGACCTCCCCCACCTATTTTTTTCCATTTTACAGTAGTAGAAAAATTGAAATTGTAAAATAACTGTTTGTTAAATAATAGTTTCCGACTATTATTTTTTACTGGCAGTGTATTTGGTTCAGACCTTCCGAGGCTGACCTAGGGATCAAATGGTAGGCAAAAAGGGGATCTCAATATTGATTGGCAGAGTTGAACGTGGGAATGTTAGAGTTAGAAAATGTTTTTGAGGTGTTAAGTTTTACATGTTGAAGAGATCAGACATGGTTATTTTGTGTTTCAGGAAACTTGCTCCCTAATGAGGGCAATAGAACAACCACACTAGCTAGTTAAAAAACATTTTGACGAGGAGAAGACAGCAACTTTGTTATGAAATTGATCATGTCAACCAAAAGACTACCCCCCAGTGCAAAGGGGTATACGACATGTTAAGTGTAGTAGAATAGATATTTAACAGGTGAACATTCATAAGCTGATGGTTTTGTTGTGCTTTACTGGGATTGCTAGATTATTACTTAAAATCATTAGAGAGTTCTATGAAGAATAAAGTTGGTATGTGGTGAGGGATAATCAACATCTGATTGTAATTTTCAACCTGTTTCATTATCTCAGTCTATTCCTATCTATCTAATCTTCTCAGTCTCTGAATTTGCTTCTGTCTATATAATGCATACATTTAAATTCCATTCCATTTATTTCTGTGTACAAACATTTAAACATTTAGGCACCAATCCTCTTGTTTAAGCACATTTAATTAAACAGAACAAACAGGGAATGTCTTAAGCTTTTTTGGCTGAGTTTTTCCTCATTGTCTCATAAGTTGTTTGATGTCAGGTGAAAACTTGTAAAATGAGGCTATGTTTCCAGTACTTTCGACCATCATTGGATGTTTTCAAGGAAAGAAGGTAGAATGTGAAAAAACAGCCAGTATTTTGTTTATGTTATTAATAGCCCAAGGTTTGAAATGAATGTAAGTTTAAGTGCAGTGATTAGGAATAAGATTTTCTCTTCATTTAGTGAAAATGAAGCTACAGTTTAAAGGCCTCTTGACAAATACATGCCAAGACTGAAACAAAAAATTAGAGGGCATTTAAAAATGGCACAAAGACTTGACAGGTCAATTGTTCTCAATCTTTTGGCCATTGTGCTTTCTTCACCTGCTAACTGAAATCTTCATTTAATCTACAGAGCAGACCTATCTCATTCCACTGCTCATGTCTAAGGATGTCTCCTGTAATTCTTATTTTTAGTACTGCCCAGTTATTGCTTACCCTGTTTCCAGGGATTGAACTCTCAATTACTATGCCACCATATTCATGAACCAAGGCTTTAATCCATTAGGTTATTGACCCATGGGTTAATTCTGACTGGAGAACTTGGAGCCTTAAACCTAACCTGCCTGCTGATGAGTGCTGCTGTTTGTCATGTCTGACTGCACTCACTGAAGCTTTTTCACTTTTGTTACAGCTGCTGCTGAAGACTTGCTGTCATTTGTCTTTATTTTCTTTATAAATTGGGTTTTACTATAATTGCCTATAATAATAAGCAAAAGTAATATTCAAGAAAGGGAGAATTATAGAAACACTCAATAGATTTAGATTTTATCACAAAGATTAGGAAACTAGAACAAGAGGAAGCCTATAAGTACCTAGGAATTAGCGAAGGAGATGGTATACAACATACCCAAATGAAAGAGAAGGTAAGAAACAAGTAGTACATGCGTGTGCGTCTGGTACTAAATACTGAGCTGAATTCAAAAGACAGAATATCAGCCATAAACACCTTGGCTGTCTCTGTGGGGCAATACAGCATTAACATCCTTAATTGGACCATAGCTGACATTAAGTGAATGGACGCCAAAACAAGAAAGCTACTCACTTGCTACCACAGGCATCATCCCAAAAGCTGATGTTGATCATCCGTATGTGCTCAGATCCGAAGGAGGAAGAGGATTAGTTCAACTAGAACTGTCCTACAAAACTACAACAATTGGCCTTCAAAGATACCTGAAAACTACAGAAGACTGGATGATATGTGTCAAAGAACATGAAAGTAGTAAGAGTCTTTACTCCATAATAACAGAAGCCAACAAGTTCAAAATGGAGTTTCAAATGGATTCAACAATACAAGTAAAGCACAATACACTGACTGAAGCTGCAAAATACATAAAAAAGAAAGCAAAAACAAATGCAACGAACCAGATACAGAAACAATGGCAAGATAAACCACTTCATGGCCTGCGCGACCAAACAAGCTGATGTAGACAAGCCCTGTACCCATCAGTGGCTACGTAGTGCAGGGTTGAACGCTGACTGCACAGGATCAGTGCTTGTTAACTAGAAATTATCAAGCACACATACTAAAATATTGTGTTAGCCCAAAATATAGGTTCTCTGATAATTACTCAGAATACAATCTTGTATCAGGTTGCATGGTATTGGCACGCACTGAATATAAAACCCAGCATGACAGTGTTGGTCAATATCTGCACTGGAAAATTTACAACTTCTACAGAAAAGAAACAAAGTAAGTGGTATGAACACCACCCAGACCCGTTACAATTTTACGGGACTACACAATACACACAGAAAGAACAATCAAAGCTAACCACCCAGATATTGTTATTAAAGACCACAAACAAAAAAGTGCCTCCTTATTGATATGGCAATCCCTGCAGACTGCAATGTATCTTTGAAGATCTTCAAAAAGCTATCAAAATACAAGGACCTTGAAATTGAAATCTCAAAAATGTGGCACATGGGAACATCAACAATCCCTGTTGTAGCTGGAGCCCTTGGATTGGTTGGAGAAGATTCCAGTAGACTAATTGAAAGGATTCCTTGAAGCCCATGCCTTAAAGAAATACAAAATATTGTTCTCACAAGTACAGCCCACACCTTACGAAGGGTTTATCTATGTAAAATATTTTCTTTTCTTTTTGTGTGTGTGTGTGTGTCAGTGGAAAATGTCATGCCATTTCTAACCTTAGGTCTTTGGGCGAGACCTGGAACGAAATGTGTACACACCAGAATCAAAGGAAATAAAATAATAAAGACATCTGCACATATTCATCCATGTGCATGTTAGTTGTTTACAGAGCATACTAATTTTCATTTTGTCCATCACAGACATTGCAATGGTAATATTAGCTGTTTCCTTATAAGGAAACATTTAGCATTCATTGAGCAAGTAGCCAATTGTACGTTCAGTTGAAATTTATAAAATCTCTTAAAAATTTTTTCAGGAAAATAGGTTTCTCATGTCAAGTACCTCTAATCCCTCTCTCCAATATTGATGGGAGTTTTATTCCTAACCTTTTATTATAAATAGAGTGGAATGTTAACATTTGAGTTACATGTGCTTTCCATTTTAGTTGTTGCTGCTGTTGATAGAAACCATATCAATTGAAGACTGTCATTTAGTAAAGGTCTTTGTGAATCAGTAGTGCCAGTTCACAATGTTCAAAAAAAGAATGGTTTTCACCAAGACCCAGAGGTTCCACACACTGAAAGCCATTTTTAACCAATGATCTTAGAAGGCAGCTGTATAGAGCTGACAGTTTAGATATTTCTGAATGAGTTTGGTGCCATGAAAGTCCATATGAAAGTCTCAATCTGACAAGGTCATTCAAGTACATTACTAGAGTTTTTAGATTAACGTTTTGTAGCAATTTGCAGTGTTAGGCAAAACTACCTCTGCTACAGCCTATTCTGTGTTCAATTTTCTTTTCTCTTATACTAAATTTGTTTACTGATTGATACACCAAGGAAGTGTTTAATATTTACTATTTCCATGTCCTGACTTTTTGTGATGAATTCAAGGTATTGCTTTCATTCTAATTCCAGATCATAATTTGTATTTCAGAAATGTTTACTTTATTGCTTAGACATTATTTACTTTATTGTTTAATTTATTGCTTAGACATTTATTTACTTTATTATCAATGGCAAATTGTAATCACTTGTGCTTTGTAATTTAAGCTTCAGAAATTTTCTTTTAGAAATTAAATTCATAGCAAGAGTTTATAACCATTTTGTTTTAGATTAAAAAAAAAAAAAAAGGAAAAAAAAAAAAATATGGATGCCTTAAGGTACATAAAAAAAAAAAAAAAGACTTACATTCAGTAAGCAGAGAGGCAGTAATAAGCCATATACAAAGTGAGATAGAATTTGCCATTTGGGGGAGGGGGTCAAAGTTAAGTACAAAAGTTAACATTACAAATCCTTTCAATCCATACCCACCCACTCACTACTTGTAAGATTAACGCAACAAAATCTCCCAATTCATTTGACATTTATTAGCTCTTATGTCATTCAAACTTAAGCTTTATAAATATTAATAGGCAATAAACTTCAATTGCCAGGCATAATAACAAGAGCCATAGGGCTTCTTTTTTTTTTTTTTGTAAATCACAAGAACTGATAGGGAAATAGTTGGTAAGTACAAATTGCTGCAACTGATCAGCTAAGGGGCTAAATCAGCGCAACATTAAATCCAAGGAATTCATTCAGAGAATGAAATGAAAGCGGAGATAATAACATTGAATTACTACACATTATGTTGGTTTGCAAACAGTTTTCAGCAGAATCTTTGAATCAAACTAATTAAAGAAATAATGTGACTTCCAGTTGGTGTAAAAATCATTCAAAATGATTTGCAAATGAGTATTTATTTAATTTTCTTAAATCAAGCTTACCCCAAGTTAGGCAGTAAAGCCACTAAGACACAATGGATTACTGGGTGTGGAAGAGTTAAAACCAGGAACATTGCTAAAGGGCGAGAACAGAGGAAGAGTAATCAGGAGGATAGTAGATAGTAATTGACATTGCATTTAAATCTTTTTGCAAAATTTTGGCTGGAAAGCATGTAGTCAAAATGAAATTCCAAAAGTGAGAAGTGAAAGAAAAGAAACTGTGAACACAGAATTTACGATCACATCTTAGCCAGCTCAACTTTAAATTGATGAGGCCAAATTAGTAATGTGCTTAAATTTGTAGTGTCTAGATACCATAAAGAGCTCAACTGAACAATTACCATGAAAGTATCTATAGAAAAGGCAAAGAGAGGCAACAAGAAAACTGTTCAAAACCCGACTGAAGCCAAGAATTTTAAATCTGATTTAAAAAAAAAAAATACAATAGACATCGATAGGCAGAAAAATGCATAGAACATTTTACAAAATCATTTCAAAAGTTTTACTAGACAATGTTGTGAGAGAAAAATGTTCTCTAAAACAAAAAATTCTGATGGGATATCTGATAAATGCAGTGTATATATATATATATAATATATATATATATAATATGTGTATATATATATATATATATATATATATATATACACACACACTGATCTTCAAAAGGATCTACAATCTGCTGTTAACCAAAGAAAGGGTATAACTTGTCAATTTTAACACCTCCAAAACAAAACTTCTATAAATGATCTGAGAGAGACCTTTCTGCATCCTATCAGCATGGCTAATGCTAACCTCCAGGAGAGTAACCCGTTGTGCCTTCTTGGGATAACATTCTCAGCAGAGATAAAATTGAAAGAGTATACTGAATCAATTGCTAAGTCAGCAGCTAAGAAAGTTGGTTCCTAATGCTGTGTTAGACAATCTTTCTCTCCAGAGCTTATCTTACATATTTGTAAGTCTACTATTTGTCCTTGCTTTGAATATTGCTGTCACATATGGTCCGGTGCTCCTGCTATATATTTAGAGATTCTTGATAAAATCCAAAGAAGAATCAGCAATATTATTGGTCCTGACCTGGTGTCTCAGCTTCAGGTATGTTCCCACTGTCATAATATAGCTTTCCTTTGTCTTTTCTATAAATACTTTCATGTTAATTATTTGGATGAACTCTTTGCTGTGGTACTTAGACTTTATGAATTTAAGCGCAGTACTAGATTGGGAACTCTTCCAGTGCCATGCTTTCCAGCTAACTTTGATCTTTAAAAATTTAAATGCAATGTCAGTTGTAATCTACTGTCCTCTTGATTCCTCTTCTATTGTTCTTGCTCCTTAATAATGTTTCTCTTTTTTTCTTATTCTTTCACATATCATCTTAGTATCTTCGTGGCTTTACAACCTTGTAAGGGGTGAAATAATATATATATATATATATATTTACCATCAATAACTAAGGACATCAATCATTTCTCCATGTAAAAAAATCTATGTTATGAATTCATCTTCAACTCCTACTTTTAAGTGCCATGTCAAGAGATAAGCGATCATGGCTCTTCACAACTTCCTACCTGTTGTTGCTCTAAGTAACTTCTGAAGCTTTACTATCCCTTGATGTCCTTGTATTCATACAAACTTATGTAGGTTACTTGCTCTTTAACCCCTGCTACTTTTGCACTTGTGTGCGTTAAATTCTCTTGTCCTTCTTTCCTCATTGTGTTCTAGAAATTTCATTATTTTCAGTTTTTTGTAGTTTCTATTTTCTATAAAACTTCCTAATTATTCACGTGTGTCCCTAGTATTCTCAGCATTGTCAGTAAAACCACATCTTTTTCTCCAAGTTTCTTCTTAATTGGTAATGAGATTCTCTAGTATTCACTGCCTTATAAGAAATGAAATGTTACATAGCAGTTTAGCAACATTTTCTTTGTTTCTAACATTTTCCTAACTCTTAATACTATGCTTAGTTTCTGAGAGGCACCTTTTCCCTATTTCTATGTACCTTCAGATATCTGTGTCACTTTTTCATTCATTTATTCCTTCACAACACATACCTGCTTGATGGTGATGTCCCCAATATATAGCTTACACACCTTGGGTTAGCCTCTTTTGCTGACAACCGATACATTTTAACTTCTTACTGTTAAGGGACAAAAATGGATGGTTAAAAGTAAAAGATTACTTAAGTTAACAAAAGACAGGAAGTTGTAGAGAGCCATGATTGCTCATATTCTAAAGGAACATAAAACATAAGATTTTGCCACAAATCTTTAAAAAGAAAATTTTAAAAAATTAAAAAAAATATTGTTTAATTTTAAAACAAGCAGTTTTTCAAGATGTTCTACCAAATAGGAGATCAGATTATTGACCTGATAGCTCGTCTAATTAAGAATCATCCTAACCAAGTAAGCTGATTAAATAATTTCTAACAGTTGGCTAAAAATTAATTTTTCCTTAGGGATTTTTGCTGCTAATATTGCCAAATAAAAAGCTGCAATACATTGGATGTAATTTATTGTTGATATAGTTTTTTTATTTACATATATTTTAGGGTCCGTGAGTAAAAAGGGCAATGTAGGAGAGTTATCTTTCGTTTACATGTAGAAGGTTTTGTGAATGGTATGTGCAATTTGACAAAGTAATCTTTTGTAGCTCTGAGATGCTGACTTGTTCAGGAAAAGGAAGAAAAAAAGTAAAAAAAGTAAAAAAAAGAAAAAAGAAAAAAAAAGAAAAAAAACAAAACAAAAAGACCATCATTTTATTTTGAATTTAATCTCTAAAATAGTATTACTTTCATATGTTTGAGATTTGTCTTATCTAAAAGATATGGAAAAATCAATTTTGTAAATATATTTTTTTGCAAAGTTATAATTTTATTAGCTTTTTCTTTGCCATATATATGCTTAAAATAGACCCAAACTAATTAAACAGTATTATCCAAATGTGGCTACACTTAACAAAGCAGTGTTGTAACATTTATGCAGCTTGTTTGTTTCCAACTTCCTTCTGTCTTACTGACTTTCGTCCGTGGTTTTCGATTATTCTATTTTGACCTTCAGAAGACAAACACTTCATTTCCTGCATAGTTTGCTGACCTCTGAACTGTCATTGAACTGAAAACTATGACATTAAAATTGTCAGTTTTAGCAAAATATCACAATGTTTTTATATTATTTTAATCCAAATATCCGGTACAACTTGGGCTCCATAGCCACAATCACAATTTCTTTAACAAGAGTGGTTTGGGTGAGGCTGACGGTGATAGCAATAATAAACCTTATGTTTTGGAATTAAGAAATTCAAAATGGGTCACCAAATTCAAGCCAGAAGACTAAATCTAGTTAACATTAAGAAGAAAGGTAAAAGCAGGAAAATATCTCAACCAAAAACTGGAAGCTGATATTTGTCATGGATCAGTCCTGAAGAGCATTGCAAAGAGGTTGAAACTACAAGAAATTGGAACTACAATGAAGCACTAAAACCATCCTGATGACAGTATTATTAAAATCTACTAGAATAAAGCATAAATTTTTTTTTTTTTTTATCTGTATCATCTAAAGCAAGGCAGTAAAGCTACTAAAATACAAAGGGTCATAGGGTGTAGAAGAATTAGGAAGAGAAACATTATTAATGAGCAGAAAGAGAAAAGAGTAATCAAGAGGACAGTAGATAGTGATTGACATTGCATTTAACTTTTTGGAGATTAAAGTTGGCTGGAAAGCATGGAGCCAGAAGGGAGTTCCACAAGTGAGAAGTGTGAGAAAAGAAACTGTTAGTGTAGAAAAAAGACAAACATAATTAAAACCTACAAAAGATAGGAAGTTGCGGAGAGCCATAATTGCCCATCTACTTAAGAAACAGCAAAGAAAAGAATAACGTATAGCTGCTGAATAAATTAGTCCTTAAAAAAAAAAAAAAAAAAAAAAAAAACACTTTCAGGATTTTTATGACTTGCCAGCACCAAATATCAAAGATAGACTCACTGTATCTTTTTTTTTTAAATTTTTTCAATAATGACCTGGAACTGTTCTTTGACCACTTCAAATATTTACTTTGACCTCTTAAAATATTTCTTTTTCTACTTGAATTTACAGTACTTTTCTATTTAAATAAAAACTCCAACATGAAGAAAATCATCTTGGAATAGCCCATGAGGCCAATATCAATTCAGTCAGTCAGTTATGTGCCATACGTGATACATGCTTAGGCGATCATGAATCTTTCGATACATGACTGACGAGGCAGATATTTTCCTTCAGTAGGTTGCCATTTCTTTCTGCAGTAGACCAGTTGCTGTCCAAGGCTATAGAACCCAGTCTGTCCTGCTATTTACCCATAGGTGGAGGAAGAAGAAGATTCATACCTTTCCCAAGGGTATTAGCACGTAAGTAAATGTAATGGATTCAACTGGAATTCGAACTTGGCTCTCCAATTTCTCAATTCAAGCCACTATCCATTACTCCACCATGCCTCAATATCAATTAGTAACACCAATAAATGGTCAGCCAGGAAAAGTAATTTGTGTTAATGGTAATGACATGTGTTAATCGATTCTACTTACAGTGTAAATCTAACATGGACGTTATAATCAAAGTCTTTGTTTATCTTTACAGTTTGTTTGTCTGCAATTAAGTGTTCTGCTAATTAGCAATTAGCTGTAGGCTGAGTGGATGCAATAAATTCTCATTAACCAATATCCTAGTTTAACTCTGATGTTCAACTAATTTTGAAGTTTTGTCATTTTCTTTCTTTTTACTGTCTTTGATTTTTAAGAAGATAAAAATTCGACTTTATTCTGTATTTTACAAGAAGGCCAAAATTGAAACTGAATATAAAAATATTCAATTAAACATTAAACAGATATTTACTGGGATTAGTCTGACACAAGGACTCATTCAATGTAGCAACCAGAAATTGTTGGTTCCAAATCATATAGGAATGACTGATGAGTTAGGATCAAATATGGATTGGAATCCAAAAGAATGATAAGCTAAAGAACAAATAGGAAACGTTTATCAATCAATTATGTTTCACTTATATTAAAGCTTCATCAGAGAAAGAGATATGGAAAAAAATTTTTAAATTAAAAAGGAAGAAATTCTGGTATTTTTACTTTTGTGTACTTTGATTTTCATTGGTTAATCAGGTTTCATGTGCATTCAGCTCTTTAAACTAATGTTAGTATAATTTGTTGCATTCCGATGTTCCAGGAGAGGTGACACATCCATCTGAAGATTCAAGAAATTAATGGATTCCAAGCCTACTTAAAAAACTGTAAATATTGTTATATATGTGTGTAAGTGTATAAAAATTCTAATCTGTCTATGTGAGTACCAGACAATAATGTATATTTGTGTGTGTGTGTGTGTGTGTGTGTGTGTGTGTGTGTGTGTGTGTGTGTAGTAGTAGTAGTATGTTTGTAGTATTTTTGCATGTTGATTTAGGAACATTTTTATGCACATACCATTTGTTTTAGATAAACATATTAGATTCTTTAAGAATAAATTCAATAAAAGTTGGTGATGTAATGTTTTTAATGCGTGTTTATAGTTGGTAATATTGTTATAATTCTTTGATGAAGCTTTAATAAAAGTGAAACATGTTAGATGAATAAAGGTTTCCTATTTGTTCTTTATCTTATAAGAAAAACTGCAAACACCCCCCTCCCCAAATTTATAGACAAAACATATAGATACATTCTAGTATTTTTTTCCTGCGAATAAGATAAGCCACTTCTTGGTTTCATCTGCCATATTTTTGTTCTTTCTTGTCTTGAAGCCTGTTGATTTAAATCCTTGTTGGAATGTATATTTATTATTGATATAAATGGACAATTTTGGCACAAGGCTGAAGGAGAAGTGAGGTAAAGCTGGTCAAAATTAACTATCCTCAACGTAGCTAATTGGGTTCATGATCTATTCATTCATTACAATTTACTCATTAACCACAAGAATTCATCCATCACCATTCAATCCTACATATAACACATCTTCACAGGGAATCAACAAAAAAAAAAAAAACAACTAAAAAAACACCATGACATAAAAATTTCAAAAGTTCAATGTCTCTTTTCTTTTTCTTATAAAAATATATACACATAAAATGAGAGGGGAGGGAATGAATCCACAAAATGAAGCTAAAATATAATAAAACATTCAAACTAAAAAATAAATGTTAGGATCTGTCTACCCCACAAAAATGAGAGCGCCCACTATATTCTGCCTTTAGTTATATAGGTAGATACTAACAAATAATAAATATGAGATTTTCTTTACACTATTGTTAATCCAATATAAGGCTCAAGAGTAAAGGGTTACTAAACCACATTGTTTTACAGACATAACAACTCTAGATTATGAAGATATCTTAAAAAAAAAAAGGTAGGTAACGGCAGACCTTAGACTTGAAGAGATTAAGATTATTGTGTTCAGAGAAGAATTCTCATTAGCTCTTGGGAAGTAACTGTCTAAATGGAACTTCTTTACTAACTGAATACAAAAAGAATGAGAATGGTTCAACCTTGTATAGGCAGCATGTTGGGTTTCAGATGTAAAGGCCTGAACTGGTGGAACTAGGGAATATAACTCATCAGAACATTTTCCATGGAAATAGCCATAGTGATAGGCTTAAAATGTTGCATCTGTGGGAAAGGAGTTACATGGTGGAAAATAGTTCATCACTCACAAGGCCACATAAATGCTTTTGAACTTTGTTGGGGATGGAAAGAAAGGATCAGTCAACTCTGTCCTAGATATGGCAGCAATACTCCATTTTGGGTGTGGTCTGAATCTAGTAAAGATTGAGCATGGCAGGTGGAGATCATCAAAGTTGTTTGGACAAACGAACTCAATTTCTGTGTTTCTTTTGTTGTTTCAGCTAATTCATTCTACAGCCTTCTTCAAATTGGAAAATGGATCATACAAAATGTTGTGCTAATAACAAAACCAACTCAAAGAATGAGTTTAATAGACAAAACAACTCTTGGAAAATGTCCTATCTACTAATTCTATTGTTAGTAGATACCTATGATACATAGCTATGGTGCATTTAATGTTTTCAATCTTCTCATGAAAGTACTTCAGGTACATAATCTGTAAAATAAAAGTGGATTTTCCTTTTTGCTTTTTTTGAACTTTTTATAGAACACCAAAATAGAAGGAAATGAAAAGAAAGTTCAATAATCAGACCAATCATTTCACCAAATTATAGAAGGAAATGAAAAGAATCAGTTCAATAATCAGACCAACTCATTGGAGGATAATGGCTCTTCTCAAAATTATAGAAGGAAATGAAAAGAATCAGTTCAATAATCAGACCAACTCATTGGAGGATAATGGCTCTTCTCAAAATTATAGAAGGAAATGAAAAGAATCAGTTCAATAATCAGACCAACTCATTGGAGGATAATGGCTCTTCTCAAAATTATAGAAGGAAATGAAAAGAATCAGTTCAATAATCAGACCAACTCATTGGAGGATAATGGCTCTTCTCAAAATTATAGACAAAGATTCGAGCTCTATTTGAAAAAATAATTGATTAATGAAGCAATTCAAAGATCAATGTTAACAAGGGAATAAAAGCTAGTAAATCAAAATAGGATGCTGTAATTTTTTTTTGTTTTGTTTTTAAAAGAAGGGGCATTTGTTTGTTAGTAGATTTAAAAAAAATAAGCAAAAATTACTAAGTAGTAATTTTACTCTTTCCACAGATTTGCGTATGTGAAAGGAAATATATCAGAAGTAATGAACTCAAGTCAGACAAATGAAACTCCATTAACCAAACATGAAAAGGGAAAATTTCAAATGAATTTAGAATTGTGATGCACTTACAAAATAAAAATAAAAAAACATTTTAAAATGCAGTAATACTCTTAAAATGAATAAAATAGTAATTTTTTTTGTAGATTTTGAAAATTGGTAACAAGATTGAGGCTGAAGCAATGAGTGAATTTAATATAATAGACGACATTAAAAAGAATTCAAAACTTCTGTTTATATTGTGTATGTAATTTTCCAAGTTGAAATTAACAAAATAAAGTGTTGTTAATATTTGTTTCTGCATCACAAAGTCTCCACTCTCATTAGGATCAAGATTATAACTGTCGTCGTTACTTCCTGTAGATGTTTTATGGTTTCTTCTTGTTCCCTTCTATGTAAATCACGTAATCTGCTACATGCATATAAATGTTTGTCTTTACAAAACAAAATATCCATTCTCATATTTGTGAGCTGAAAAGATAACGACAATAGATAAGAAGATCATGTGTGACAAAGACGACTGGTTGAAACAGCAATTGCGAAATGCTGATCACGGGGTCAACTGCTGATAAATATGTCTAAAAAATACAGATTAACAGTGTTATGTTGCATATATCTTTTTAAGAGAAATATTAAAACAATGAAATTAAGATTTGAAAATTAATAAAAATCGGTTTATGTACTTGCAGTGTCATCTCAAACAAAATTAAAAAGGAGGACTGAAAAATGAATTCTGAATATTTAAAATTTGATTTCCAATGAGGACTTGATAAGTAACTTGTTGATTGGACAGCAACATTTCTTAAATCTGTTCCTCACCCAGGCATTTCTATTGAGGAGGGTGAATGGACATACAACAGGATTAAAGACAAGACTGGTCAAAGTGCGGATGAATCCTTACATGGAATCAACACCCATCTAGCAGAGGCACAGGGATGTAGAAATACCTGGCTTGGTTGTCCATGCATGTGGTAAACTCAATGAGACTTTTAGACCCTTTAGCCATCATTCAGGTATCCAAACTGGAGAAGGAAACACCTGCAGCATGACAGCATCCAATGACATCGACTGGTACATATGTTTCTTGCTCTGAGAATGGAATTGACCTAGTGCAACGTCTTGCTCCACTTTAAAAGTTTCATGTACAGGTATTGCTTAATATTGTTTGGGATAAAATGCTTAGAAAAATAATAATAATAATAATAATGATAATAATACAGTAATAATAAAAGTAACTATACATTGCTGAAGAGGGGGTGCATGAAGGTATACAGTACAGTAAGAAAATGCAGAAACAGTTCTTATACAGTTTAGAAATAAAAAAGAAGATTATGATTAAATGTTACTATTTAGTCTCATTCACTTGATGTCATACATCCTAGAAAGGTCATTCAGGAGGTATTATTATAATAACATTAATAATTAGATGTTGCAAAAAGAAGATGAAGAGATGGCTACTGTTGAAGATAATTTGCGTGATATCGGATAGGATGGATCTGATGTTGCTGAATGAGGTTATGGGGTGGGTTTATTAATTCTTGACATATGCATTAATGGAAGTTTTCTTTTTCTTATCATAAATGACCTTGTAGCAGCTGAGACCCCCAGAAACTACAATAAACATTATTGAATGTCTTTGTATTAGGATCTTACTTCTATAACTTTGCCATCCCTGCTTTAATGCTTCAGCTGACTCTTTCATAAAAAAAGATTTTTGCATCTAGAGCCCCAAATTCTATCACCTGCTGATCCAGTCATTATAGATTAGTTCTTTGCATTGAGGTTTGGTAACTCCACAAAATCAATTTTATTTAAGTATCAATATCAATTATCACCAGAAAGAAGGCACCTGGTCTCAGGGAATCCAACCTTCCCTGTGGCAGCACCTTCCTCACTGAACTAAGAGAGGTCTGGCCTAATTTTTTTCTGCAGGGGGTATATCTATAAAAATTACTTGAATGTGATAGCATTTTTTATATAATTTTTAACTACCTAGTCACCTTAAAAATTTAGGAAAATAAATTCTAATCAAATGTTTTATTGAATTTTAGGTACATTGGCTTTAAATTTACTATTTTCTGATAATGTCATGTATGATTGTCAATTAAAAAAAAAAAAAAAAAAAAATCAGTATGTTTATACACAGACACAAAAAATTTCAAAATTCTTGTTAAAATACTGGTGGGCACCAAATTGTAGTAATCTTTCCTATTTATGATTAGTAAATATAGTTTTTATATAATAACAATATCACTTAACTGGTACAAAAATTAATGCAGAATTTTAAGATTTAAAACTTTACAAATTATTCTAATTTGAAAAAAAATGAAAACAATTCATGTAAATATTTATAAAAAAAATTTTCTAAAGGCAATAGTGCCCATATTATTCTTATTCATAAAAGCAATTATAATCTTTTCTAATTAAATAATGTCTTAGTTTTATTACATTTTTTATTTTACGACTGAGAGCAGATTTTTGGAAGATTTGTGAGGAAGGTGACTTATTGATGTTATCAGCCTGGAAATCATGAGTGGATCCTAGCCTTGTGAATGAAATTGGATAGACAGAACTATTTGGGAGCCATTGATGTTTGTGTTAGCATGAAGTGGTAAGTCACCATGAATGAGCATACTGGTCTGTTTAGACAGTTCATCATGACAAATAATGTGCTCTCTCCCAGAAACTGTAACTAAGTTCAACTCAATATAGTTGCAGTATAAACCACAGATGGGCTCTATTTGTGTTGAACAAACACAAATGTGACTGAGCACAAGTCTGCAACAGGAATTGATTAAACACCTTAGTAGACAGGTATACTCAAATACAAGTGGCCAGTCATTGAGAGATTTTATATATATATATATATATATATATATATAGTAAACCCAAAAATTAAAAAAAATTACCTCATATGGGGTATAGACCTATTGCAAATGCTGAAAATTTTGTCAGTCTTATTCAACCCCGGTATACAGGCGTCTGTATACCGATAAAACTGACAGTTTTCATCGGTTGAAATAGGTCTATACCCCTTATGAGGTAATTTTGAATTTTGGGGCTTTTAGTACTATTTATTTTCTCTGTATAATAAATACATTCAGCTCTTTTTTATTATTAGGATTCACTTTGATTATATACCAATGAATTTATTACCTTTACTATATATATTAGTTTAAAATTTACTATATTTACAGAAGAAAATTGCTCAGTATCCTTAAGCTGTTAAATAAGCACTAAGCGGATGCTGGATTTTAAATCACGAAAACTAAGTAACATCTATATATATATATATATATATATATATATATATATATATATATATATATATATAAAGTACATCAGTAAGTTCAACAGTCAATGAGGTAAAAGCATTTATTTTGCACAGTAATTAGCAAAAAGAAGGTGGATAGGATTACAAAATCGTGGGTAAGCATAGGAAGATGAGGAGTTAATGATGAAAGAAAACAGAAACGATGGATAGTGTCTGGTTAACTGCTTGACCTTTGCTTTCAAGACGTCCATCATCATAGAATTATTTAGAATTTGACATACTGCAGTCTCAGAAACGGAACTATTTTTGATGAAAGACTTTAAATTATTAATGGAGTTTTCTTCTTTATATTAACAGATGAGGTTGAAATAATTAGATTATTACTGAAAATACAAAGGATTTAGTAAGAAAAGAATTATATAATGTTTTGTTTTATTTCTAATATTTGTTTTTTTCTTTGTTCTAATCATTACGTATAAATGAATACTTTTACTAATACTACTACTACTACTAATAATAATAATTGGCAATGTGAGGGTGACATCCCTGCTTGGAAAAGCTCATATGTCTATGAAAGTGTTGTCTCTATAAATTGTACACAGAAGCTGAGATATGGCCATCATCACTAAGTCTAAGAGCTGGAAAGTATTTCAAATAATAATATAACAGGAGAGAGCTATACAGTGTAACC
>CAHIKZ030004396.1:585000-710000 GCA_903632075.3 Acanthosepion pharaonis
AATTTAAGCTGTAAATTTAAGGATTATCCTATCATATAACAAGCTAGAAGTTTAAATTGTTGGTTAGAGAATTTGGTACATAGTAATTTTGAGTTCAATCCCTGGCCAAGGTAGTACAGACTTTGTGGAAACAGGACTGGTAAATTTCATCCATTTGAAATATTTGAAACCATTGTTGGCAAGTTGGGACAATTATTAGTTTGCAATAAGTGATAGGTTTTTTTTTTTTTTTGGTTGTAACTGGTATTAACTAAAAAAAACATCTTGTCCAATAACTTAGCATTTTCTGCATTTAGCTTAGCAGCAGCATCAATAACTGAACTTTATTATTATTAATATATATATAAAAACATTACTTACTCACTTTCATTTATTAGACACTGAATTGTATCACTTCATGTCCTCCATAACTTTTTAGTTAACATGATGAATATTTGTGAGCATAAATGAATAACATTTTTGCTCATGTATATAAATACTTGATACAAAATAAATTCCTCACATTTGCCTTGATAATGTCCCTCAAAGGAGATATATATATATATATATGCATAGGATTGGTGTATATGGAATAAATTCCAATAACCAACAAATACTATTCTTAAAAGAGTGCTCTATACAGAGTAGAGCAAATATAATTATTTATTCGAAAATTATAACATAACTATGTTATAAAATCACTACGAAAATTGCCTTTTGTTTCAACACTTCAGGTGTCTTATCAAGTGATGGGGTTGAATCTCACTTGATAAGACACCAGAAGTGTTTAAACAAAATGGCTATTTTTGTAGTGATTTTATAACAGTTATGTTATAATTTTCTAATAAATAATTATATGTGTGTGTGTGTGTGTGTGTGTGTGTGTGTGTGTGTGTTGTATATGTGGTTATTAATTCTATTGTTCCATGTTGTCAAAGCAAGCTACTATTTAACACAAATCAATTCAAATTTGTCTCCTTTTATTATAACTTCCTATTAAGAATTGATGAGCCTAAAGATATTTTTTTAAATCCCTAAAAGCTAAAATATTGAAAGAAAGCTAACATGAAAGAAGGGAATTGGTTATTTTAGGTTTGCTTGATTTTAAGCCATGTCAATCCTTGTTGGCTTAGTTAATAGTGAATTTAGTATGTAGCACTCAGTGAGGATTGAACTCACTAAATATTTTTTCTTTTATTTACTAAAATTTACAATACAAGGGTCAAGAGCCATTCAAAGTAGAGGGTTACTGAATGAAACATGAGGTTGTAGGAAGTGAAGATTATGAGAATAAAGAGGTTAGATAACAACTGACCCTTGACTTGAAAAGATTGCAATGTCCAGGGTAGTGTCCATTAAAGAGTTTGTTCCACAATGTAGCAGTTATTGGAAAAAAGTCATGCCTTATGCTACCATAGCAACTGAATATCTCATTCATAAACAATGAAACTAAGTTGTATATCTCATAAATATATCAAGTTACATTGTATTTGTATGAGAAAACAATATATAAATTTTTATATATCAAGAACAATTTTAGGAAAATCTATGACAAAGTGGAAAAAGTTTTTCTGTGATGAAATGCACCACATGAAAACTTTTTCCACTAAATTTTCCTAAAATTGTGTGTCTATGTATTTATATAACATACTTCTTGGAGTTAATTTGATCTCTCTATGATGTAATTTATTTGTTTGTCGTCCCAATAAGCTGAAAAATTAAATAAACAGCCCAGTATTGAGGTAAACTCAACGCCATTGGCCAAATGGACTCAATTGTAAGAATTGAGATTTTTATTTACGGATCATTCTGTATTTTTCATTGAGAAATTGATCAGTTGAGATATGCTTAAACAAAAAAAACATCAAAGATGAGGATATTAGTCTGAAAAAAAAAAAATAAATAAATAAATAAAATAAAAATAATCACCCAGCCATCATGATACCTTATCACATAACTATAGATAATTGGAGATGGTGATCTTTTAACAAATCTTCACAAAGCAGGTCTAAGCCACTTTCTAATCGGATGGATCTGCTATTGGAAATTAAAGCTGAAATTGATCCTTTGTCTGGTCTGGTTGTGGATCTTGCATACCTAAAAACAACCATCAAGCAAAAATCTCAGACATTCATCTCAGCTTCAAGGAGATATGTTCATGGATGCGGATACACAAATCTCGGATTATACTTGACATTTGTGAATAAGCCACGAGTAGTTCCAAGTAACACTTCCTAATATTAATCTCTTGCTAATCCATTTCAATACTTGGGACTTTTATCTTTTTTGCATTGTTCATTTTTTTTTTTCTCTCTAATTCATCAAATCCCACTTGATAAATAATCTTTATCAATTTCATCGAATCCAACAAATACTCACCAGAAAACTTAATAGAAATTTTGAAACATTTTCTTTCAGAGTAATTAATTCCCTGCTAATTTGAGAAACAAATTTTGTCTGGGTGACTGAATTTGTTCATGTTTCAACAGATCACTTCTTCAGCCTTCATCAAATGTATAAATCATAAGAAAGAAAACCTTAAATAAAGCATGAGCACGAGGAAGTGGAGATATGTTGAAAATTAGTCAAAAAAATAAAAAAAGGGTGTAAAGCTTCTATTTTCCACATATTTTCAACAATTTATTAATCATTCTTTTTTGACAGTAATTTTTAACCTACCCCAGCTTTTTCATATACTTTTTTGTAGTATGAACAAATTGCTTAAAACTTTAAACATTTTAATGACGACATCAAAAATCAATAAAGAGTTTACTTGGCCAAACAAATTCTAAAAAGTCATTATCAGTCTAATTTCCTCAAAGATGAAGAGACTTGAAGCAACAAAAATCTGGTTATACAGTAGGATGCTGAGAATACCACAAACTGAACATGCGATCAACAAAGTTATAGAGATCTAGAACTTTGTTGATTGCAACAAAAATGATATTTTTGTTTAAAATCAGGAAGAGACAGTTGAAATTTCTGGGGTACATGAGCAAAGAAAGCTTGGGAAATTTGATACTCACAGAACAGAATGAAGTTTATTGGATCAGAGGAAGGCAATGCATAAACTACTTGGCAAGCTTGAGCAAATGGATGGTGGAGCAGTTTTTTGTAGAGATGGCAAAAAGTCAAAAGTTATTAATAGCTACAAAGGACAGGCAATTATGGAGAGGCATGATCACTAATGTTCTGAAGGGACACAGCACAGGAATCATTCTAAGAACTGAACTAATTTTTATGTTTTTTTGGGGGGGGCATGCCATATCAACCTCAATGGGTTGCTTAATGCTGACAAGATTTTTATTACTGGTAATATTTTTTTCCAAAAATGGTTGTAATTATTTTCTTCTTCAAAAATTCATTACTGGTAATTTTTTTTACAAAAATATATGGATGGTATTAAAACCTATTTTTACACTTTCTTAGTGTTTTGACCCCAGCTTGGGGCAGGGGTAACTATTTGCCCATAGCTGGGACCATAACAGGTGCTACCACCCCAGGTCAGGGTGGACCTGGGAACACCAGCAATTAAGAGGTGGTTCCACACTCCTTAAAACCTCTCGATCAGAGGCCTTGCTGTTAGATGTAGTTTATTGTCTTAACCAGGACACTTTATTTTTGGGGTATCAAAATTACAATATAGATATGTTCAATGGCTACCTTCCAGTGTACAAGAAAAGAGAACCTCACAGGTCAATAGCTAATAGGATTAAAGGGTTGGTTTGTGCACTTAGTAGCATAGTAATTGTGAGTTCAATCACTCGGACAGGCAGTACAGACCCTAAAGAAACTATGCAGTACTAAAAAGAACACAATATATCCCTAGACATAGAGAGCAGAAGGAGAACAATCCACTTAAATTAAATAAAGAGTTTGCTTCCAAATTCTCTAAAGGTTACCCAGATCAACAAGCCACTGAAGAAATATAAAAAGCCCAGTTGCCAGAGCATTATAATTGAAAAGAAGATTGGGCAGCTTCAGCTCAGATATGGAAACAAATACTCCATTTTAGGTCTGATCTCTTATGATGGCAGAAGGAGTGAGATACTTTCTAGAGTGGTATTCAGAGCAAACAATTTTTCCAGAATCTTTAGTGATAGATCCGCAGAACCCCATTAAAAAATTGTAGAAAAATTCAGGAGATTTAAATACTATCACTAAAAACTCGTTTTTGTGCAAAACGTAGGCTCTGATTTGAATTCTCACACACATATATATATATATATATATATATATATATATATATATATATATATATATATATATATATATATATATTTATTCATATTAACCAATCAGTGACGTCATTTCAAACAGACTGAAGCCTTTGAAATTTCAGACAACCATATTTGTTGTCTGCTACAAAAATTGATAGATCGCTCCAGAAAATGATCAACAATATTTTCCTTCCCTCATAAAAATAGATATTTAAAAATTGGCAAAAATATTAACCAATAAACTTTTGAGTTTAGTAAATCTAATTTTTAGTTTCTTTGAGCCTATTTATTTTCTACAAATATTTGTGGCATTAAGTTGGTATTCAGTTTTCAGTAAAACAAGGTTACTTGTTTGTTGTTGAGGACCTGAATTTACAAACTGTATAATTAATTACTCAACCTTTTCACATATTTTATTCAAATTAACTTACAAAGCCTAGTGTTTTTAAAGTAAATTAAACACACTTGAAACATACAGAGTTTTGTAAACAAATGTCAGTAGTAGTTATAATACAACTTTCCCCATCTGTTAGCTGCTACTGATAGAAAATTACATGCATTCATAAACTGTAAATATGTATGACACTCCTTATGTACACAAATTCTGTTTCTTCTATCATACTAATGCAATTTCTTCTGTGTGTTGTAAAAGACAAAAATATTTTTGTGGAACTATTCCATGAGAATCATTGTAATTCATTTATTTCAACTTGGAAGAAAACAAATACTCAACAATAAAATTTATTTAAACTTGTATAGCCATGTTTGAAGATTATTTATTTCTTCTCTTTTTGCATGCTTATTCCTCTACAGATCATATACACGATTTCCACTGGAGGTCTGGGGGTGGGGAGAGCTTGTTCTAGTAAAAAGCTCAAAGGAAGTAGCCCTTTAGAGAGAACAACCATTCATTGTGACTGATGAAAATTAAGCATCAGCTTGGAAATGATAAAGTTATTAACTTGGTTTTTGAGATATTGAAAGTTACAAGCCAGTCCTCCACACATACACAACGGTGTTAGGAGTTAGTTTGATGGGGAGGCTTTGAAAAAACTTTGTGAGTGATGAGTTGTTTTCCACCCTACAACCTATTTCCTCACAGACGAAATATTGCTATCCTCTGTCTATGCCATAATGAAACCCAGCCATCGCTTAGAACACCCACAAAATAAAGTGAACTGAATAATTTATCTGAGCCTGAAGTGGGTGGTGTTTTATGAGCAGCAGTAAAGCCAAAATGTGAAATCTTCACAGTGAAAGAAAGTGGAATAAATAACTAAATGAAAACATTTATGGATCAAGTGCTACATGGCTAGAAGTTAGGAAGTTCTGGTCAGACTTATATAATGAGTCTCAGAAATTTTTCAATGGGATTTAATAATTAGCAAACTTTTCTCACTAGATCAATTACAACTAAGTAGCGAATTCAATCCTCCCTGGGAGCCCCATAATTTCAGCCTTGTTCCACAACTAAGTAAATAGCTATAAGCAAAGTTACAGTTAGAATGGTCAGTTTTTGAGCAACCTGTTGGCAGATGGTAGGCAGGGGGATAGTTGCAAGCCACACATTGTGGTGTAGAGATAGACAAGAGTTGGTGTTCTTGCTGGCCAAAAGGAAGAGTGTCCGTCAGAGTTTTGTGGTAGAAGAAGCAAAATTATTCCCTACCTGGTCATACCAAGCAAATTTGTGAATAAATAACCAAATACACTGAAAACAGGAGTCATATTGTCATATTTTCATTTTTTGTGTGGTGATATTTTCAACTTCTGTTCTTAGAATGAAACTTGCAATAAAAAACAACAGAAATTAAGATTGAAAAAATATTAGACAATAATTGGCAATATTTCGTCTAATAAATTTAGATAGTATTTCTACAAATACTACAAGAGCATAAAAATTTAAGTTGCAAAGTTTAAGCTATTTTGTTATTAGCCATTACAATGAAAAAGTCCTTTTGTAACAAGCTCAATATTTGACCATTTTGAGTTTTAAATTTAAGTTTATAAGTTTATCCAAAATATAAAAACTGATCTATAAAAATGAGATTTCCACTTAAACTTGACATTTCATATTAAAGTTGATTTTTAAACTAACCTCTTTGAAATAAAGACAAAACGTTATTAAATTGTAATGACAAAAAATACTCTTTTGATAAACCAGGATTAAGTTGGATAAATTTAAGCTTCATATATTATGCTATGAAATAACTTTCCCTTGTCTGTCAAAGGACATCTTTTAATGATCAGTTTGAGTTATATAAAGTAAAAGGAAGGGCACAAATTCTTTTTTGCTCTTAAACCACAGGATTCTTCAGTAACAAGATGAGTCTTATTCTCCCTCCCTGGAGACTTAGTCCCCAGACAAACTGACAACTTAATTTCAACCAAACCATATTATGTATCACACGCATACATACAACACACTACAATATATCCACAACAACCTATAATACACACACACACTATATGTATATGATTGCGCCTAGTATGAAACAGCCTGTCGCCTCCGAGTGTTGACTTCAATGTTCACTTTTATATTTACATACACTATCTCTGATATTGAGCAGTTCATCCCATAAATATAGCGCACCTTAAAACTATATTTCTTCATGACACATATGAGTGGATCTGTCTTGCACAGTTTGTGGTGCCATGGATCCTTTTTTTTTTTTTTTGGAAGTGCTATCTGATGATCCGGTGTCCCTTAAAAGGGCTCTGGTGAAATAAATTATTATAATGGAACCATAAAGTGGTCCGTTTTATTTTAAAATATATATATATATATATTTTATCAGTTAGATCAGGGCTACAGGAATGTAGGACGCCTATGGCTGAGATACAAAGACAAGCTGAAAAGCAACTTGTCAGCAGTTAATATACCACATAACACCCTTGAACGCTTAGCTTTGGAGCGGGTAGAATGGAGATCAACGTGTTTTAGTGGACTCAGCAATTTTCAATCTGCTTGTCTGAATCATCTTCAAGAAGCGAGAGCAAGATCTAAAAGGTCAGCCAATCTAACAGTGATCTCATCTCACAATTCTCACACCTGCTCCATATGTGGCCTCCTTTGTAAACCACTAGCGGTTCTTAAATGCCACTTAAGATTATCGCATAAACTTTCATAACATAATCAATAAGCTGGCAGATCCTCATACATCGAAACCGACGGGAGAGTTCATTATTATTTTATATATATATATATATATATATTTATTTCACTGAAAACGACAGACAAGGTGCTTTTATTTAGTTTTTTTTTTTTATACGATTTCTCATACGATCTAATCATTTTTTTTCTTTTCAGATGATAAATTATATAAAAACTGTCCGAATGTTCTTTCTATCTGAGCGCTTTCAGCTATATATTTAGTCATTTTCAAGGATCAAATATTTTAAATGTTAAATAAGAAATAGTTTGTTGTATGTATGTTTTATAAAATGTTTTCATTTTTTTGTTTCAAAACATGGTCAAGATATTATGTCCATGTTCAATATAATCCTTGAAAATGACTAAATGTATAACCGAAAGTGCTCGGATAAAAAGAACATTCAGACAGTTTTTATATAATTTATCATCAAAAAAAAAAAAAAAAAAAAAAAAGAAAAGAAAATTATTACATTGCATGAGAAATTGTATAAAAAACTAAATAAAAGCATGAAAAGCAATGAAATGTGCATGAAAGAAGGATTGCTGCTTAAATACACAAATATATATAAAGAAATGGATTAAATTAGACATTTTTAATTTATTTATTTAAATGGATTTATTATTTTTAATGGATACTCATATTTGAGTAGATGCTCCATTTTTATTATTAAACAGTATCTTTCTTTATTTACATCCAGTGGAACTGAATATTCAAGAAAACTTGTTAGAAAACTATGTGCCCTCTGGCAGTATTTGAATCTGTGTCATTAGATCTGACGTGCCTTGACCTCCTGATCAAAGGAAGCCTGAATACTGCTTTTGAACACGGCTTTCCTGAAATGTACATCTCTGCTCAGTTTCGTATCCTAATGTAAACAAAGATATTATTTTAGGAAATGGATTAAATCAGACACATTTTTAATTTATTTGTTTAAATGTTATTTTTAGTGGGTACACATATATTTGAGTAGATACTCTGTTTTTATTATTAAAACAGTATCTTTATTTACATCTACCAGCCAGAATATTTGAGAAATAATATAAACAAATATACTGTTTAATAATAAAAACAAGGCATCTAATCAAATAAGAGTATGTTTTAAACAATTATTTATTTATATATATATATATATATATATATATATATATATATATATATATATATATATATCTCTGATATTGAGCACTTTATCCCATAAATATAGCACACCTTAAAACTATATTTCTTCATATATATATATATATAACTGGACTCTTGTAACAAAGTGGTAACCTACTGTCATTACATGTTTCTCAAAGAAAGGAAGTTAGTGTGCTAAGGAATGGATTTTTCTCTCCTTTCTCAGCTATGTTCTCAATATAAATATAAAATTCATGTATTTGTAGAATTCATTTATTTTGACAGTTTTCAACCAAATGTCATTAAAATTGTCAACTCCTTTTCATTACAACACTACCACTAACAGATGTTATGGAATCATGGTTACCAGATAATTGGTGAGCTATGGAAGAAAGGTTTATTCTGCCATTATCATATCTATGATATAATAACATCTTATTCCATAGACTGAATGGAAAAGAATGACAAATATACTTTGCTCTCAGGGAGAGTTTTATGCCGCTAAGTTGTACATGAATTATATATACACATTTCCACATGTCCTATGCATAGAATGTATAAGATGTATGCCACAACAGGCAGAGTGAAAAGAGGACAAAATAAGCGAGTCTTGCGTATAATAATTCTTAACAGGAACTGGAGCTTCTGGATTTCTGGAGAAGCCATATTTAAGATTCGAGATTTAACTAGGCCAGATTCATCAGCTATCAAGATATATTCCACATACAAAAAACCTGGGTTTTATCCCAACATGAGGACTGCCTGTTGGAGATTTTCTAAATCTGGTGAAGCTACATTTCCATAGGAAAACAGTGTTCTAGGCTTGTTAGCTGCACTACATGGCTGGGGGGATGCAAATTTAGCCTCAACCTGAGCCAAGGGGTCCTGGCTAAAATTGCAACTGATTGGTTTGACTCCTGGAAACTGACTAACTAACCAGTTTCTTTACATTATGAAGTGACGTCAGTAAGCTCCCATCACATGATCAAGTGGCTTCATTGTGACCAAAGGGAAACAATCGCCTTTTCTATCCCTACATCACTCTTGGTTTTCATTACAACTACCATTTGAACAAAGCACTGAATTAAATTTGATTATTTAGCCTAAAAAGTTTTTTTTTTTTTAAGCAAATCACTTCAAGCAAGGCAGGAGTGCCACTAGCATGCAAGGAGTTATGGAGAGTGAGAGTAAGAGTAAAGAGGAGTATTTGGGAAAAGGATAAAGAGAAGGACAGGACAATACATTTGAATATTTGAAGATTATAGCTACCAGGGAAGCAAGTGATAAGAAGGGAGGTGCAAGATAAGAAGCTGTTAGACTAGAAGAGGTCGTTATTGTTTTGACAGTGAAAGTGTGGGACCGAGATGCCAACCTAGTAGCAGGTTTAAATTCATACAGTTTGGGAACCAGTGAAAGTAGCTCATCGGAGCAGTTACCATGAAAGTATTTGTAGAAAAATTGTAAAAAAAAACAAAGAATGAGTGAATTTCACATTGTTTTTAAAAAAAGCAACCACCTTTTTCTTTATGAAATGAGAGTAGTAATGCATGATATTCTGAAGAGGAACTTTAAAGAACCTGAAAATATTCCTTTTACTTTTGTCTAATTCACCTTTTTTTGTTCTTCTCCAGATTCACATTGTTTCATCAATGAACTTGGTTAATATATTTCTGTTACAAGTGCAGCATTTCCTGCACAATGTGGAGTAAAGAATCTTTTTTGTTGCTCCTTATTCCGAACACAAGTCAGATCTTGTGACTCGTTCAGTTGTGGGAATAACCAATCACTTTCAAAGATCACTAACCCTATCACATTTCCTTGAACGTCCATCAGCTAAGAAATTTTGCTTTATTAGGTCTCATAATGGTTTTACTTACTGCTTGACTGGTGGAGATAAATATATCGGACGGGGGGTCAGATCCGTCAGTGCAATTTCCCATTCTTGGCAAATCTCCAGTTCTTCCTCAGCTGACATTTCCTCAGTGGACAGCAAATACCAAACATTTAAATTCACTTTCTGAAAGCACATGTGTGAAAGCATGGCTATGAAAGAAGCACATGCTTCGTTATTCCTATCTAACCTTATACAAATCATATGACTTTTGGCATGTGTATCTAATCTCCCACACCTGACACTCATCTGCTGCCAACTGACTCAACCTGATCTGTAAAATTTCACAAAATTTTAATTTTGGTATTATTTACTTATTTTTTTTTTTTAGTTAAAATCTTTTATGAGACTGTAGCAGAAAAGTTACAGATTACTTTGAAATTTAGAATTTTAAGTATATATAATAAATTATATAATTTATAAATATTCATAATTATATAAAATAATTATTTATAATGAAACAAAATGTCTCTAATATATATCTCAAAATGTAAAAGAATATAAATTCAAATCTTCATATTAATTTAAAAAAGGGTTCAATACAAGAGTAGAGCAATAAATACTGCATGTTCCAATGTAACAGTTATATATATATATATATATATATATATATATATATATATATATATAAGGTTATTAAAACAAAAACATGTATATAATAAAAAAAACATGTATATAAAAAAAAAACATGTATATAAAAAAAAACAAAAAAAAAACAAAATGCTACACAACTGCAATTATGTTTCAACACTACAAATGTGTTTCCTCTGGCAATGTTAAACTACTGGTGAGTGAATGATTAATTTCAAAAGCAGAATACTTACTCTTTTTTCAAGAAAACAAAACAAAAATAGGATTGTGGACTTTGCCATGATTAACCAATCGAATATGACCTACGCTAAATTCAAACTCACTGAAAAAAGTTTTTAATATAGGTCATGACACAAAGTTGTCTGCATATAAATCCTAGACAATTTCCTTATGGACAGATACAAACTGTTACATTATTTCGTAAGGTGTATAGAAGTCTGACATTCAATTTTCCTAATAAGTAAAAGTTAAAGAGGTAGGGAGATAATTTAACACAATGCTAACCAGTTATACACTCAACTTTGAATTTTATGATACTTTTTCTCATAGTAATAATCAGTAGATGAACTGCGGTGCACCTTATATTGCTTACTATTCTATTTGTAAGATTCATTTTGATTTAATATAGCTCTGTTTTGATGTTTAGTTGGTATTACTAATATCTTATACGGCTGCTTTCTATTTAACAGATGCATATTAATTTGCCAAACTAGTTCTGTATTTTTAATATGTTTGTTTTGTTTTTTTTCAAACAGTTAAGTAATTTACCAGGGGCCTTTAATTAATCAGCTACAAAATTTTTATATAAGAAACTGCCATAAGCCTTAATTGGTTTTAGTAAATTTTAATAAGTAAAATCTCTATGTTGTGTAAATCAAAAAAGGGCAGTTTCAGTCGTCAAGATTTAATGTAAGCATCAAATGTAATCATCTCACATTAAAGAGTGCAAAAAATAAAATTCACAAGCTGGGTTCAAATTTCAGTAAAGACAGTTCATCTTTGCTTTACACTAAACGGATTCAGATTTTATTGGTATTAGCCAAACAATACTGGGAAAATTGCAAGAAATAGATCATGTGTGTTTCAGCTGAAAATATCTATTCATATTTCAGATAATGATTGATATTATAAGCTGAAAATAATGCAACATTTTACTTATAAATACATCCAAAAGATAAAGGCTATAGAAACAATATATATATATATATATATATATATATATATATACACACACACACACAAATAAATAAATTTCATCTTATTTTACAAGTTAATATTGGCTCCTTGACATTCTACAACCATCATCAATCTTCCAACCATTGATTTTTTTTTTAACCTTCATACTATTTTGGTTGAACATTACTTGCAATTTTTTTTTGCTTTCCAGCAATCCTTGCTTGAATAATGTATTGCATTCTCATATAGGCAAAAAAAAAAAAAAAAATTATCAAGAACCTCTAGATCAATGTTTCTCAAGCCAAGGTTACACCTAAGAGCAAATGAAAATATCACAAAACACTTAGCAAAATCTTTAAAGGGTAAACATTTAAATGTTATGAAATAAAACCATAAATTTTTAAAAAGTATACACACAAATATGAACATCTTTTTTTTTGTGATTTCTTTAATTTTTGGTCTAATGGGCAATAAGCAGACCATCATTTCTTCTTCAGTTGTGCATAGTTTTTCTTGCTTCTTATTTTTGATGTTATTTAGGGTTGAGAAGCCTAATTCACATAAATAAGAAGTAGAAAATTGCAATAAAATTGATAAAGCCTTTTTAACTAATGTAGGATATTGCTTCTGTATTGAAATCCAAAATGTATTAAAGGGTACCATTGAATACTTTATTTTGAATGTTTAATTTTCATAGCACACTTAAGAGTATCATGCAGAACACTAGTGTGCTGCAGCAGGGCAGGTGAGAATCACTGCTCTCGATACATAGAAGCACCAGACCAGATGTGGCAACAATATTCAATGCAAAAACGATTGGTAGACTTAAGATAGCAAGAACAATCTCATAACATCAAATACATTATTGTAAATAATAAAATATAGCTATATTCACATTGTATATTTATCAAATAAATATATCCTGAAACTTAGCACAGGCTCACACAAAACATGAAAGCTAGTCTCCAATCATGCAATCATTTTCTGAGGGCACCAGAAATTCCCTTTCGCTCCCAAACCACCTTTGGAGTCTTGGGCATGGGTACCTGTAGGTTACTACCTTTTTTATTGGCCCTGGAAATTACTGTTAAGTATGTTTCACAAATTATGTTTGAGTTTGCTTCCAACAGATTGCTCTTGTAAAGTTGTAATCAATTTCATGAAGAGGAAGGTTCTCATATCTCTGAGGAGCTTATTATAAGATACATAGATAACATCCTGGATTCTTTTTAAATTACTATTTGATTTTTGATTACATTTTTTTTATAAATCATTAACTTTTGATTTAAAGATAAATTTACTTTTGAGCATAAATTGATATATCAAACTGAAAATGTCAGTATCAGTCCAATTCTGAAGTTATTTTATCCCAGACAATTCTGGATCACCTTGACAATATATTGAATAACGGTATAAAGAGTTGTAGAAATAGAAAGATTTTTTAATAACTGCTGTGTTTCTGGAAGGCAGCAATTGAAGCAGCCACTGAATTTGTACTATGTTTTCTTGCATTAGTATTTCTTCACCTCAGAGGCCAACAACATTATAACCTTACTACAAATCAGAACTCAACATCCTGTGCGACTCATCAAAAGCTTTTAGGAAGTTTTGACAGTCCAAAGTTAAACATGCATGAAATGATTTCGGCTAATGTTTGACTGCATATAAAAACTTGCTGATTGTAACCCATTTCATTGGGTTCCATTTTTTTTTTTTTAACTTTTACTGCTAAGGAGATCTAAACAGAATACAGTGGTTAACAGACTTCTCTTTCAGACTTAGCAGTCATTTTATTCTTCAACTAATCCTTCATGAATATGGTTTCCTACATTCCAAAAACATACTTGTTCTTTTCTTATAAAAACAGCAGTCTGAATTTAAACAAATATTTTTTTAGCACAATTATTACATTAAAAAAATCCATTTTCCTTCTTTATTTTTTTTGTTTATTTCCAGTAGGACTAATCTCCTCATTTTTGTTGTTATTATCACAAACTTTTCAAACACAGTGCCTTCCAGCCTTCTACCAGTGTTGTTCAATCTAAGTAGTCATCAATCTATTTTAAACTGAACCCTTTATTCAATCTACAGGATAGATTGTTCTCATTCATATGTAGCAATACCTCATTTCATCATTATTTAATACTGTTCAGCTATTGTTAGTCATGCTTCCACCGAGTCTGTACTTTCCTACTCAAGGATTGAACTCATTATTACTAGGTCAGCAACCAATTTTTTTTAACCACTAGGCTATTGTTCCATTTTGTTTATTTTATGTTACATTGAGCTGTATATCGTAACGCTAATTTTAGCCTCCAAGGAAACACTTGGTATCCATCGACTGAGCAAACAGTATTGCTTTCCATTGAAAATTATAAAATCTTTCTCTTAAAACAATTTTCCAGGAAAATAGGTTTCTCAAGTCCAGTAGCTGTCATTACTCTTTCCTATATTGATGGGAGTTTCTTTCTTAACCTTTTATTTGAAGTAATGTGGAATATCTACATTTTTATTATGTCATTATTCTCTCTTCATGTTATATATGCTATCCATTTTAGTTGTTGCTGCTGTTGAAATTCCTCAAGTGATATAGTTTCTGTTATTTGGTACAGGTCTTTGTTTGCAATCATATACTGCTAGCTCACAATGTTCAAAGGATGATGATCTTTGACAAAAACCTCAGGCTTCACTCACACAAAGCCTTTTGTTGACCATTGATGTCACATTACAGAGAAATGGTGTGATTGACATATTGTTGCCTAAATTACATAAAAATGAAAATGACACTGACATCTCATTTTAACAAATATATTTACCAAAATTACACAAAAATATCTTGACATACTAAAGAGTAAATTTATTCAATAAAATCACCATTGTCTTCAACCACAGCCTCCAGACAATTTCGGAATCTCCTGCAACTTTTCTGGAGAGTCTTCTTGTTTAAGCTGGTGAATGCTGCCATAACCCTTGCATTCAGTTCATCTTTGGTGTTACAGTGTGTTTTGTTGGCCTCTCGCTCAACTGCCCCCCCACACACACACACACATAATGAAGGGAATTGCAGTCTGAGGAAATCAATAGCCAGATGTAAGGGGTGATATGGTCTCAGAAATTGTCTGACAGCCATGAATGTGACATGGTACAGAGTCCTGTTGCCAGACATAGGATCTTCCAACAGCCACCCTCTTGACCCAGGGCAGCACTTCCTCCTCAAGGTACTGTATGTAGGCCTAAGTGCTGTTTTGAGGCCCAGTGGGAAGATGAATAGTGGCATAACATCACCATCAATAGTGATCACTCGAAACACCTTTGTAATTGCCATTAGACTCATCCAACTCTTTCTGAATCCTCTCACACTGTCCTAGATTGACACCCAAACACTCTGTAAGGATTGTATTTGAGCTTCTGGCATGAGTTCCAAGCAGTAGAGTATGCCATTTCCAAATTTCTGTCAGAGTGAATTGCATCATGGTACTCTTTCTCACAGTGCCCACTGTGCAGTTGACAAAATCAAAACAAACAACATGCATGTGCAAAATTAAAATATAAAATTGAGACAATTTACCCATCGCACCCTGTACACACACACACACATCTCGTTACAAACAGACAGCGATAGACAGATAGCTACGAACAGACAGCGATAGACAGATAGCTAGGTAGATATTCTAAATAAGGTGTATTTCAGCAACAATAATTCTTTCAAACATGCTTTGTTAAATAATTATGACAAGTTTAGTCTTAATTTTTTTATTAAATTTTCAAATTGGTAAATTTACTAAAATCTACCAAAGTTCATATTTATTTTATTTTTTAGAATTAAAAAAAAAAAAAAACAGTTGCATAAATATAGACAGAAGAATCATTGAAAAACTATGTAGTATCATTTGAAAGTTCTCAGAAAAAAAAAAAAAAAGAAATATAAAATAAAATAAATTTATAAAATAAATATAAACTTCAGCAAATTTACTGATAACAAAATAGTAATTCAGAAATTTGAAAAATGAAATAAAGAAATTGATAGAACTTGTTGATATTATTTATCAAACATGTTTTGAGAAAAAAAAAATTACATACATACACATAGTGAAAATGGAAATAAACACCAAGGTAGTCAAACATCAAAATGGTAAAAAAATGGTTCCTGGTTGGTGGATTTACGCCTCCTTCAAATTAATAAATTAATCTTTTGAAAATAAATATTTATCATTTTTCAACCAATGAGTTGCATTCTGGCCGACAATAAAAAAAAAAAAAAAAAAATGCTTTATGATCCCTTTGAAGAGTATTTAAAAAAAGTCTCTAGCAGAAAGGAGAAGATGTGACAATATACTGCAACATATTCACAACACCATGGCTTAACAAAGATTCCCTTACTCATTCAACGCATCTTTCTCACCAAGCTATGTGGTACATGTACACTTCCTCCTCACTTTCTCACTTGCTTCTTTTTTCTCACACATATACACAAGGAAATTTCTTTTCATCTTAACAAGGAACTTTTTTTATGGACCAAAGTTGCCAGTTCCATGGCCAAACAGTTTTGAATTCAGAGTTGTCTACCTCCTAGACTGGTTGCCAACTGAGGCTAGAGAGTTGTGCTATTAACCTCTATCTAGGAAAAGACAACAGATTCATATCTTTTCAAGGGTATGTGAGAAAGTGAATGCAATGACCTCAGCTGGAATTTAAACTTGACTACTTTCAACATCACAGCATTCAAATACTCATGTAAGAATCGGACAAGAATAATTACCTAATGACTTTTTTTTTTTTAAACTGTTAGTATCATCACAAGGAAATTGCCAACCCAATCTTTAAATGATGATAATACCTCAAGAATCAATAATTATACCTAAAGGAAAAGAAATTAAGCAGATATAATGAAACTGTGACGTAAAAAAAATTGTATGATAAATTTTTGAAAGTAGCATAATGATGACTAAAGAAAAGAAAAGTTACTGTCTTGTAAAAAGCAAAGCATTGAAAGGCAGAGAAAAGAAAGTGTCGGATGATTAATCTGATTTTAAATTAGATTTTTTTTAACATAAACAAAATTAAACCCACTTAAGCTGAAGACAATGAATGAAAACTCCAGTCAAAGGAAAAAACGAATATAAAAAGAAAAATTAATGCTTAATTAACAATAGAAACAGGAAAAGCTCTCAATGAAATAAGACAAAAATTAAAATTGTCAGCTTTAGTAACTTGCTAATTTTCTTAAATATTTGTTGGCAATATTCACATTATTTACAGTCAGACTAATGTCCTCATCTTTGTTGTTACTATCACAATGGTTTGGCCATTGTGTCTTTTGTTGCGGACCGGTTATGTGCTTCCAACTTGTTGCCAGCATTAGTAATGTCAGCGTTTGAGTTGAGAAATAACACGCTGTCTCCTGCAATACCCACAATGAAATGACAAACTCGGGATGTGAGTGCAGGTAAAGAAAAGCAAGGAAACAACAAGAACCAATATATATATATATATATATATATATATACAAACAAATGATAATGTATTAACAATAAAAATGTATATAAATGACAATGATGTGTAACAAAAGAATATGAAAACCGTTTGAATTCAAAGCATGCAAAGTGAGTGAATGTGCATATGTATGTATATTGTGCATGTGTGGTCTGTACCTTACTCTTTTTTGAGTAAGATTATGTTTACTTATCTCTCAGTTGCGTCTCTGTCTTTGGGCAGAGTGCAGTCAGGGGCTTCTCTGTCAAAGGACAGAGGGGCAACTGAGAAAATTATACTGAGAGGTGCATCAGAGGGAGGGATCAGTTCTCGCACCGAGGCGAGTGCGACCGACGGTTGCAGGGGCTGTGGGCAATTTTTGTCCTTGTCCGAAGCGTACACGCTCGGGTCTCCACCTAAAAATGACCTTGTGTCACATCTTGTCAAAGTGAGGAAAGGAGTTAATACTGTGTAGTTAGTTCGTTCGTTTCCCAAAGAGAAGTATGTTCTCTGTGAGGGATTTACATGTTGACAAATAAGCAGACAAGGTAAGAAGAGAGTGAGAAAAAAAAATAACAGAGTATTTATAGTGCCAGAGGGCGCCTCCTGGTAGTGGTTTCAAATCATTAGGAGGAGATAATGCGACACTTCCAACTTCTTCAGGCCTCTATCAATCTTGTGGGACTCTCTTCCAGCTCTATGCTTTCTGGCCAACTTTGATTGTAAAAAATTTAAATGCAATGTCAATAGTTATCTTCTGTCTTCCTGATTACTCTTCTATTGTTCTTTGTTATAATTTTGTAATTTTACAAAATAAATATCCTCTTCTATTATTCTTGCTTCTCAATAATGCTTCTGTTTTTCGAATTCTTTCAAACACAGTAACTGTTTGTATCTTAGTGGTTTTACTGTCTTGCTTGGGATATCTCGCCTTGGTTAATTGTTCAATTATAATTGCTCATCCTTTTACCATCAAGTCCGAGTGTAACTGTACTACCGAGCCAAAAGATTGAACACATAATTACCATGCTTAAAAAGAAAAAAAAAAATCGAAATCTGTTGACAGATAAGTTATATTGAAATCTTTCATGGGCTGTGTCCCTTCAACTTACTGTCTTTTGTAACTAATCAACGTTTGCTTTCTTATTATCCCTCTTAATACCTGTTCTGTCATCGATTTACACAAGCTCATTAGATAAATTACTTGCTATTTCTTTCTGACCCTCTTGCTTTCAAGATGTCCTGTGAGTGGCAAATTCTCCAAGCCTTCTTTCCTCATTACGTGTCAAAAAAGTTTTGACTGTCTCATTCTAAGTACAAGCACCATTTTTGTTTCTATTTTTTTTTTTTTAACTTTCTCATTATTCACATATTCAATCAATGGCATTCCCAGCATCCTTCTGTAGACCCACAACTGTTTCCAGATGTCTTCACTTTGACTATGAAGAAATTGTCCAGTATTCACTGCCTCATAGGATTAATATTACATAGCAGTTTCAGCACTTTTTTCTTTGATACTAACAAAATTCAACGACCTAAGAGTTTTTTTTAACACATAACAGAAGGCACATTGGAATAGTGAAAGATGCCTTCCAAAAGCTAAGCAAAGTATTAAGAAACAGGAAATTGGAATATTTCTCCATGTGAATTAAATGTCCTTGACAGAATTTTTCATCATATCACAATTATAGGAAAGGAATTTTTTCTTACCAACTCATTGTGTGTCTTGAAGGACTTCATCAAGGTAAATATATGGATTTTATTTTGCTAAATATATTTATAAACAGAAGTAAGTTTTCAAAATTTTTAAATTTAAGTATGCTAAAAAATATTCTTAAAACTGTAAGTTAACTATGGAGGATGCTCAGTGATATAATTCAATTCCTGATAAACTAAAGTAAATGTTGAATTTTATTTTCTGATTTGTTTATATATGTACTTTTAATTATTATTATTATTATTTTATTTTAATTTGATAAATTATTTATAAATGTATTTTAAATAATAGAAGGTCTTGAGTTAACTGTTTTCTCTTAATTTTTTAAAATTGCTATATTCATGTATGCTGGCTTGGAAAAAGGAGTATTTCTTTTAAGATTGGAGATATTTGATAATTTAATGTAATGGGTATTAAATTACGTCACTAATCCATTTTCACGGGTCAATGATTAAAAAAGGCTTCAAGTGGATCTTGGAGAGGCCTGTCTTTTGCCAGATCTCACAGACTGGTGCTAAAGAATCCCAAAGAACTTTACAAAATAACAGAAACCATATCACTTGAGGATTTTCAACAGCAACAAAAACTCACAACTAACATTGGTATTACGTGCAACTCAAAGAGATAAAAATGACTTTAGATGTTGACGTTCCACACTACCTTAAACAAAAGGTTAGGTAGGAAAGCCCCATCAATTTGAGAAAGAGCAATAACAGTGAACTTCAGAAGACTATTTTCCTGGAAAACTGTTTTAAGAGAAAGATTTAGTGAATTTCAATTGACACTAATGTAAACTGTTCTATTTTTGATTGCCGAATATTTCCTTATGAGGAAACAGCTAATCTCACCATAACCATTTAAGGTTTCAACTGCAATATTTATATACAATATGAAGATGAATCAATAAGCCTGAAGTCTGGCATGTAGTTATCAGCTGAATTCTGATCTGAAATTTTCATTGTATAATATCCAATGGGATTAATAATCACCATTGAACTAAGAGCATTGACAAATGGATTACATAAAAAAAATTTTAAATCAACATTTTTTTTGTATAAAAATATTTTGTTCATCATGAGACTAAAGACTTATTGATGTACCAATAAATATTTAAGATACCATTTTTAGATTGGTAAATTAAAAAAAATTCATAGAATGTTGTCACTGGTTACTTTATCTGCTATAGCAGGAATAATAAATAGCAGAAATTATACTTGGTTGTGCATGTGTGTAATAGCTGACTTGCTTTCAAGTACACCTATCTGCTAGGATGCCCAGCTAATCCCTGTTGCAAACGGCTGCTCAGGCACATCTGTGTTTCTGCAAAAACTAAAAAGCCCACCCATGGTTTATACCACAACTAGATCATACTGAGCAGATCATACTTACAATTTCTGGGAGAGAATATATAATTTAGTGTCATCAACAATTTGAAAAAGACGAGTCTTTTCAAAAAGTTGGTTATGATGATTTTTGACTTTATGCAATCAACAGCTTCTGAACATTTTCATCTACCAATTTTAACAAAAACTAGTGGAAAAGTCCATACTAAATTCAATTTGCATTTGATATTGAAATTTCATATACTTTTGGGTAACACTTTATTATTATCATTATTATATAGTATATTTAGGCAGCAAACCTTCATTTATACATGTTTCATTAAAGACGGCAGACAAGGTACTGCGATTAAGCTTTTCATTTAATTTTTCTTGTGTTCAAACAAGGGTTTTCTTTTCTGGACATAGAATGCGTAGAAACTGTCCAAATGTTCTGTAATTCCAAGCACTTTCGGCTATACTTTTAGCCATTATCAAGGATGATTTTATTTTTGCTTTTTAATTGGGTGTATGGGTTGTGTGGATGTTTTTAGAGTTATAGGGATGTTTTATTTTTCAAACACAGCCAGCACATTGTGGCCATGTTCACAGTTAATATTATTGAGTGTTGGCTTTTTCTTTTTTATTATCAAGGCTTCCATTATTTTTAATATTTTTTTTTTTAATATTTTTACATGTGGATGAGGTTATTATGTTTGTATTTGCTACTAGTATGTTTTGAATGGTTTCAAAACATACTAGTAGAAAATACAAACAGTCTGGTAAGTTTGTGTGCTGGTTTAAATGGGTTCTAATAGAGCTGTGGTCAAATAGGTGTTACACAAGGTGTCTGGATAGGCATGTAGTAGTGTGACCGATGAAATTATTTATGAATTCGGTTTGATCAGGATTTATTTTTAATCTGATATTTTTTATTACTTTAAATATTTTAGTCATACAGCGTTTGAATTGACATCCTATTTTTTAAAACAACAGGTATTACATTTACCGCCCTGCAAACTCTAGAAACTTGGATTAAATAGTGATTTCTAATGCAAAGGGGTATGCAAGTTTGCACCCTTATGGAGAGCACATTTTTTTAAAAGTTTTCTCAAATACACAGACCGGTAGACATAATATACACCATTTTAAAAAAAAAAGGGGGGGGCATATGTTCAAACAAGTATCTCATTGAGGGTAGAAAAATGAGGAAAATCAATGTCTTGTTAATTTCAAAGTAGAATTTCATTTTAAATTGAATATTTTCACTTATTAAAAGTCAGTTTTCATTTTAAATTGACAGCTTCATATAGTTGATAAATTTTACCGTTTTAAATTTCTCACTTGATAAGGGAGATAACCTAGATTTTACTTATACATAACTAACCGTTTATTAGACTTAATCATGCAAGTCAATGATTTCACAATAAAATTGACATTAAAAAACTTAAATTGATAAAAGTTCTAGAATATACTTATATTTACATGATAAATATACCATGTGAATTTCAGCTTATGATATCTGTTTTTATTAGTATTTACAATAACCTATGTGGTGACATTAGATTTTATATAACTTGTGGGTTATTCTATTTGGCTGCACTAAACGCCCATTAGGTGGAACTGTTTAAATTAATAAATGGACAAACATATCCATTCTATTTCTTCCAAGATGTAGCAGAACATAGGTAAAGCGTCCTTGCTGGGACACATTCATTTCCTCAGTTCACTAATGACAGAACTCTTACACACACTTGTATCACCCACACATTCTTAATAGCTATGTTTTTAATGTCTTTTCCTTTCCATTCAGCTATGTACACATTAATTAATGTAATTTCTTTTTGTTAATACATGCATTGTTTCTTAAAAAAAAAAATCATGTTTTTTTCTTATTTCCACTCGAACTCACATGAGGCCAGCAAATATTTTTAGCAGGACAAATGTACCAGGAACCATTAAATATTTACTGAAAAACGTCCACACCTCATCACTAAAAGAGGCGAGTCATGCAAAAAACAAAGATTTTTCATTTATATTATTAATAAATATACAATATTAGTAAATTGATAATTTTAAATTCCAGATTGCCATGAGTCGTAAGGAAGGTCTCATCTGAAGAAAAACAAGATATTGTAAATTTATTGAGTGATAAAAAAAAGAATATTGAAAGTTTCAAAAAAGTTGATGAGATTATAGAACAATGAACCAAGAAAATTGAAAAGATTAGCAAGAAGAAAAATAAAACTGGTTTTGAGAATTTCATACAAAAGATACACAGCAATAAGAAAGAAAAGTGGATTGACCAGCAAGAAAATATTTTAAGAATCAAGTGTAAATGAAGAAGATGCAGAATATTAAGAACATTGCCTAAAGGCATGAAAGTAACCAAACTATCTCCTTTAAGGAAATCGTCAACATATTTTGAATAAGTCACAATCAATGTGTTTTAAGCTAAAGAGCATATTCATAAAAGACTAAAAAAAAAAAAAAAAAAAACTCTTTTAACTCCTTAACATACTGTAAATGTGATTATTGCCCACCTTGCCAAAAATGGTTTCAAGGGCCATAAATTAATGGTACATCATCCAGCCACTCCAGATATTAATTCAATGCAAAACTTGTGGTCCATCATTGCAAGAGAGTTATATGAAAATGGAAAATGGGATATAATCAAAGAAGTTGAGAATTGCCAAAAACTTTGGCAAGTAAAATGTTCAAAATTATAACAGAAAAATTAAATATCAATAAATTAATTAACATTCTGCATTATTAATATTACTTCCCTTTCCATTGCATTCTTTTTCAAGGCCTCTCAATTGCAGTAACCTTATTGTTAATTTCACTCAAAGTTGTTTTCTGTTGCCATAGAAGGATATGACAACACAACTGTGAAATTCAAACATTGTTCAAAGATCAAAATAACCTTCAGTAGCAGGATAAACTTTTCGTACAGCAAATGAGTCTCAAACATAGTGATAAAGGTTAAAGAAGATTATGGAATGTCAAGGAGCCGAAATCAATATGTATCGTCTTAATCAAATATGTATCGTCTTAATCAAATATGTATCGAAATCAATATGTATCGTCTTGATCAAATATGTATCGAAATCAATATGTATCGTCTTGATCAAATACATTTCTTTGGGATTTATTCATAAATAAAAAGTTATATTGCATTTTGTTTGTATGATAAAAATCACATACTACCAAATAAGTTATTTTAATTATTTCTAATAAAAACAATATAATAAGTGGAAATTCCCAAAATGTATTTATCCTACAAGTATATTCTGAAAATTTTACCATTATCAGGTAATAGAAATATTTTTGTAAAACATTGGCTTGCACAATAAAATCCGACAAAATTTTTAATGAAATAATCAGTAAAATTGATTATTTCATTAAAACCCATGAAAAGATAGAATTAAGAAGAATAAGTTAAATATATATCCATGATAAACGTTAATAGGCATTCAGCTCCTTAAGCTCAACTTGTAACAAAAAAAGGGGCCGAGAAATGCAAGATTTTTTTTTTTTAAAGGTTTTATTAATTTGACAATTATCAAAGACTAAATTAATAAAAATGAAATTGATTCTTTTTATTTTCAATTTCAGCCAGTAAACCTTTGGAATAATAATGGCTACTGGTTTGGCTTGAGGAAGTAGAGAACAGAGTTCAAATTCCAGTGAAGTTTATTACATTCACTTACATGCAAATACCCTTGGGAAAGTGTAGGAATCCTCCCCCTATGGCTAAATAACAGGACAGACTGGGTCCTATGACCTTGAGTAGCAACTTTTCTAGGAAAAAGGACAACTTTGATTTCAAAACCTGAGTGGTCAAACCTGAGTCCCTCACCAGACACTGATCTGAGGGTAAACAGGACCCCAGCAGCACAAAAAACAAGACCTATTAAAGGGCAGATGAACTCCTCAGAGTCTATGGCCATCCACCCCAACTATAGTTTAAATAGCCTCACCCACCCACATTTGGCCAAGTGTGGTGAGTACAGATACACACCTAAAGGAATGGTCAATCAGGCAAGGATTCCTCCAATCTGCAGTGAAAAGACTCCTAGAATTAATAATCCTTTGCAAAATAAACAATAAATTTGATATATATTTCTCCTTATCCAAGTAAAAATATTTCTTTTTAAAAAAGTATGGCATAAGATTAGAGTTCTTCTAGAAATTGCTAATCTCATAGAATGTAATTTCTGTTGCTGACTCAGAACATGTAATAAATCCATTAATTGGGGATTTTCCTGACACCAGTGGATGGTTGAAGTATTTGAAATCAAGACAGCATATCCATTTGAAATCGAACTAAAATTTATGAGTATTTTTTTCTTTTCTTTATTTATTCTCAGTTAAAATTATTACTTCCTTTATATCATGTTTAATGCTTGACATTTTCACCAACAGGCAATAGCCCTGGGCATGATGATAAATTACACCCTGCAGTAAGGCCTCTGTTTGGGAGATTGGAGGTTTTGAGGAGTATGGAACCACTTCTTAATTGCTGTTGTTCCTAGGTCCACCTTGACTCTGGGTGGTAGCACCTGTTAGGGTCCCAGCTATGGGCAAATAGTGAACCCCACAAACAAAAACCAAACACTATGAAAGTATAAAAATACATTTTTATATTAAAAAAATTACCAACAATACCTATTTATAGTAAAATTATCAACAATACATTTTATAATAGAATTACCAAGGATACATTTTATAGCAAAATGACCAACAATACATTTTGTCTGTAGTTGAAGCCATAAAACTGTGTTTAAAATATTTAGATTTCAGTATTAAATAATTAACCCATAGAGGTTGATATGCTGCTAAACAAAATCAATCAACAGGCAACTTATTTTTTTCATTATTCTGAATGAAAAGATTTTAGCACTGAGTTATGAATATATAATATCCAGTCTACCTATTATGACAGACAAACTGATAAAGGTATACCAGGCACATGAATCACAGCCAAATACATGTGCAATAAGAGGTGAAGTTTTGATAAAAAATAACACATAATCTTGTATCTCAGCTTAAATCACTTTCCCACGGCTGTAACTGAACTTCCCTGTACCTTTTCTACAAATATTTTCATGGTAATTGTTCTCATGAGCTTTCGTCTTTGGTACCTTGATTTTATGAACTTGAGCATAGTACTAGATTGGTGGCAAGGTTTTATCATCTTACAGTTGAAATGGCCGCTAGATGGAACCATAAGTTCTATGCTAACAGTTTTTTCTCTTGCACTTCTCACTTGTTGAACTCTATTCAACTTTGATCTCCCAAAATTTAAATGCAATGTCAATCATGCCATTTAAAAATCCTGTTCTTTTATTGTTCTCTCTCCTTAAGTTTTTCTTTTTCTCATATCCTTTTATACTCACTAGGCGCTTGCCTCATCACGACTATTACCTTGCTTGGGGTGAATACAAAAAAAAGAAGAAATACCTTCTGACTAATATATACATTATTTAGACACAGACCATTGTCCCCATTTTTATTGTTGTTATCAGAACATTTTTGTTGTTGTGCCCTCTAATCTTTATCAGATGTTTGATCTGGGTAACCTTCAGGAATTTTTAACTGAACCCTTTATTTCATCAGGGGGAGGGGGTAATTGTTCTTGTTCACTATCAATATCTATGGATATCTGTCTAGCTCATATACAATACTGCTCAGTTAGTTCTTACCTTGTTTCCACTGATTTCAAGGACACACTGTACTTATACGATAGTAATTGTGGATTCAATATCATGCCGTGTGTACATGGACTCAGTGGAAATGGAGTTAGCAATAACTGAGCTGTACTAAAATAAGAACTAGATGAGATATCTCTAGACAGGCCCAGTGGAACAAGAACAGACTACTCCCATAAATTAAATAAAGCATTCAGTTTGAAATTCCCTGTAGATTACCTGGATTGACATACACCTAATGAAGGTTGGAGGTGTAATGTTGCAGTTCATACCAGGCACCTGGATTGTTCTCAGGATACAGCTCCTTCCAGTTAAACACTTGTGGCTTAAAAATAACCCTTCGGTCAGATCATGAATTAAAACCATTAGAGTTTATAGCAGTAAGTAGATGTTATTCTTGGGTTGTAACTTATTGCTATAGGCAAGCGAGATAGAGATGAAGCATAGGTGAGGAGGGAGATGAACAGTCTAATGGGCATCTTCCCTTTCACATTGCTCTCAAGGCAATCTTCTTGTCACTGCCTTTTTTGCTGGTAGTGACAACTGTCTTATAGAGAGCATTGTCTTGTCATCTTTGTCTAATAAAGTAATTTATCTTCATTCAGTGACCGTTTTTGTCCAAGCCACATACCATGACACTTTTGAAGTTCACTTTACTTAACTGATAATCACCAGGAAAAATAAATGTCCAAATCTTTTTTTATGGTAGCTGTTTTCTATTTAACGAGATATCAGCTGACACTAATATCATTACAGAGGACACAATGGTTGAAACAATGTGATAGCAAAGATGAGGACGATACTCTGCATGTAAATAAAAAAAAGAATAGGTAAACTGCATTGAAACCAAAACATTAATCTAAGAACTTGAGCCATATCATTAAATAGCTTTGTCAGATCAAGACTTTCATATGAAAGTCATGCAGGATGCCAAACATGTTCAGAAATATCAAAAGATGCAAATGTATACAATCACTTTCTCAGATCAATGGTTAAAAATGGCTTCAAGCGAATGAAGCTTGTAGGCCTTAATGAGGACCATCTCCTTCAAACTTTATGGATTGGCAATAAAGAATCACAAAGAACTGTAGCAGATAATATAAACCACATCACTTGAGATCTTCAACAGTAGCAACAACTAAAATGGATAGTACATGTAAGAGAAAATAATGACAATCAAGATGTTGATGTTCCACACTACTTTAATCAAAAGGTTAGGAAGGAAACCCCAATCAGTACTAAAAAGAACAATAATAACTAGTGAACTTGAGAACCCTATTTTCCTAAAAACGAAAGAGAAAGATCTCAAATTTCAACCGAAAATAGCATTGACTCCTTGGTCGATGAATATTGAATGGTTCCTCGTGTTACTAGTATTAAAGCTCAATTTAAAAAAAAATAAAATTATTTACCACATTCTGTGATAATAATTAACGTTTTAATTATTAAGCACCAAATGTCTTTAGTTACATAACGTCCCCCTTTTTTTTTAAAAAAAAAAAAAAAATTGGCATCTTGTCTTCATTTTATCCCCCGCACACCACTGTGACTGATAATGCCTTTGTTAGTTATTCTAGTTTTGGCCTACAGAGATATCGGTGAAGGAAAAATATTGATTATGCAATAATCGAATCGTCCTGTCTATTTTAGAGAAGCAGCATCGACAAGTTTTAAGTTTTTTTTAAGCGAATTTATCATTAACCAAATAAGCGACAATGAATAATAATCAAACTAACTTACAATAAAGGAGGTTAGAGTTTGGAATTTTTTATTTTATGAAGACTTGCCCAACACGTGATCAGTTTCTAAAACAAAAATGTCCTGATATTTTTTTATTATTTTTCTTACTTGGCTAAAATGCCACTTTGACGGATTTTTTTTCAAAATTGAACAAAAACACAAAAAAATTCATTTTTCCAATTGAACATAAAAAGGACAAAAGATTGAATTTTTCAAAATTAAAAAAAAAAGCTGAACAAAACTTTTAAAACAATGTATTTAATTATTGTAAATAAAATTTAATTCAAATTTTAAAAATAAATATATTTGATTTAAAAACAAAAAAAAAAAAAAAACCTAATTTTTAAATAAATTAAAAAACGATTTTTTTTTTTTTTTTTTTTTTATAGTTTAATTTTAACATCATTTAAGGCCAGGGGTCAACAACTCAAACTCAAACATAATGCCTTTTTACAACATAGTTCCATTAATTAATTTATTATTTATTTAGTTTATAAAACTAAATAAATAAAAAAAAAAAGCTCTATCCAAAATAATGCAGATATAAACTTTATATCCGCATTATTTTGGATAGAGCTTTTTTTTTACTTTTATTTTTCATTTAAATACCTGGAATTAAGTTAAATTTAAAATGAGCGTTAAGTTTTTTGTTTTTTTTTAAATAAAAAGGTTATTTAAAGTTTCTTCTGCCGGATGAAAACAATAATTATTTGTTTTCAATACAATATTTAAAAACTAAAAACAATATGAAAAAAAAATCTTTTTGATAAGAAAGTCTTACTCTTAGTCTTAAGTTTTGAATTTTGGTGTTTCCTCGCCGGCTTGTCTCGCCGTCTATACATTGAATGCCAGAGATGATCTGACATAAGTTTGGAAAACTTATTCTTTAACAAAAAAAGTTTTAAAACAAATTTTAAAGAAAGGAAGGAAGGATCATTATTGTAATTTTAAAAAAGTTTTAAAAAAATGTTTCTTCATTCATGATTTTGTTGTTGAAAAAGAAAATTCAAACAAGTTTAATTTTCATTTCAAAAAAAGCTTTATGCACAAAATCACTAAAAATAAAATCCACTATTTTAAATTTCGCTGAAGAAATCAATGCTTTCATTTTGAGATAGAATTTGGAATTATTCCTAATCCTTGGTATACAAAAGAAAAATGAAAAACTTAAAAACTAAGAGACAAGCTAAAAACAGCATGGATCACAAACATTTTTAATTAACAATTTAAATATTAAAAGAATATAAAATTCATTTTAAATGTTGATTGTTGATTTTTTTTGTTGCTGTCTTTCATTTTTTAAGCAGAAAATAAAATAAAGTTTTTTCAGAAATGTGAAAATTACTTTATAAAAAATTATTTTTAATGACAGCAAAAAAATAAAATGTGTAAAAAACTAAAAAGATATGTAGGTTGAGCTTTTTGAAAGTTGAAGCAAAAAAATGTTTGTTATTATTTTCCAAGTCAAGTACAAAAAAAAAAAAAAAAGACTCCACCCAACCCCAGGAATGTTACGAAGAAAGAAAGTTGTGGGCAAAAAAATTAAAGAAACTAAAACTAAATTTATTTAATTTTTTTTTCAGTGTTATAATTTTATTTTTACTCATTCTCAGCAGACAGTAACTTGTCAAAAGAACTTTTTAAAAAATAAACTAGGAAAGAAAAAAAATTCACAGGCCATTTATTTCTTGATTTTGAATAACATCAGACAAATTTACAAAAAAAAAAAAAAACACTTTACTACAACATTAGTTTTCCTCTTTTAAAAGTTTATATTTTAATGTGATTTAACAACACAAAGTTATATGAATTTCATCTTATGTCCAAAAAGTCATCAGGATTGAACTCGCGACATTGCGCTCGGCGTACGTTTCCAATCACCGCTTTAAGTTTCTTGAAAGAAGGAATGAATCTATTGTCCACGCACAGGCCGCCTCAACATGGAATAGTTAGGAAACTAATCAATCAAATCATTATTCCCGTGCTGAGTTCGATCCTCCTCTGAGAAACTCATTATTTTGGCCTTGTACCAGACAAAGCTTAGAATTAAAAAAATATCTCTATGCCATATGGACTTGTCCAGATTAATTCATCACTTACAGAAGTCACACAGAAAAAAAGATTTCTCAAATCAAAAAGAACATATATCGCCCCCACCTTTTTATGACAGTCACTTTTAAAAAAAAAAAAAAAAAAAATTATAAAGAATTTAAATTTCAGTAAAAAACGTCATTTAAACTTTGTATTACGTAAACTTAAAGTGATTCCGTTTTTAAAAGCACAAGTTTTTTTTTTTTAATGTTTCTTCAATTTGATTAAGAATTAAATTTTATTTCTTAATTTAAAAAAATTAACTATTTATTTATTTTTCTTAGTAATTAATAGCAATTTTTTAATAGTAATTTTAGTTTTCGCAATATGAAACGACCCGACAGGAAAAAATGGAAAAAATAAAACTTGCTTACCCATTTTGTTTTTCTTATTTCCAAGTGCTTTTTAGTTTGTTTGGTTCTTTTTCTTTCTTTTTTTAAATCCGTTCCTTCATGGAATTTAAAGACTTCTTAGGAAATCAACAATCTTCTTAGAATCGTTCAACGTTGGGTTTTAAAACTTTTTTTTTTAATTCAATAAACGAAGCAACCCCCCTCAACGTGCAAAAATAATTCATAGTTTAAGTTTGTCGAATCATAAAACAAAACTGAAAACTATTTTCTGTGTAAACAACAACATAAAGATGTACTTATCAAAATAATGACACTAGAAAGAATTATTAACCGATTTCTTATAGTGCTGTAACAGGAATGGTAAAAACAGAATCCTTCTTCTGGTGTTTTGGTGTTTTGTGAACACCAGACACGGCGATTTGCCTTTTTTTTTTTTTTCGTTGTTATGGTTCTTCTTGTTGAAATTATTTCGCTTTCCACCTGACGTCGTCGTATGGCTGAAGTACAGGAGGAATTGTCTGTGAGTGATTCTTGCAGGCAAGCAGAGAGCGAAAGAGGAAAATACCAGTGGAGAAGGACATATAGAACTAGAGAGAGAAAGGATGAGCGGGGGTGGCTGAGAGTTGATAGTGTGTGTGTGTGTGTGTGTGTGTGAACATTCATGGACTGTGTAGTGGCTTGAGTTATGTTGTGGGACAGAGAAGAGATGAAATTATGACAGAAGGGCAAAAAAAAGTATAGAACAGGTGAAAAGGACAGGTAGGAGAGAAAGGAAGAAAAATAAAAGAGATGTGTGAGAGTAAAAAACTTAATAATTAATAAAAACAAGAAAAAAGTGAATGATGGGAGATAGAGATAGGGAGATAAAGTGTGAGAGGAGGAGGAGGAAATTATTTAAAAAAAAAAAAAATAATATGGGGTATAAAAAAAGTAAATAGAAAGAAGAAAAGTGTTACGTGTGGGATATAAAAGAAAAAAAAAGTGAGGCTTGTAAAACAGAGGAAAGTGTACAGTACACAGTTTATGAACGAGTTTAAAAAAGGAAGAAAATACCCACAGAGAGAGAAAGAGAAAGAAAGAAAAAAAAACACAAGGAAAAAGAAACACATAAGGAAAAAAGAAAGAAAAAGAAACTAGGGAAAAGAGAGAAGGAAAGATACAGGGAAAAATAAAGAAAGAAAAAATAAAGAACGACCCAAGGGAAGAGAAAGAAAGAGAAAAAGTAATCAAGGAAAAAGAAAGAAATACAAGGAAAAAGAAAGAAAGCTTAGAAAGGTAGATAGATAGTTTAGGTAAGTGGAGAGAGATAAACTGATAAGGTAAGAGAGAGAAAGAAAGTAATTTTATAGAGAGTGGGATTGTACATAGAAAATAAATAAATATGAAGAATAATGCTTAATGAGAACGTGATATGGGAGACCAAACCTATTATAAAAGAAGGTAAGAACAAATGTGAAGAGAGAGAGAGAGAGAGATAGTAATAGTAATAGTAAAGAAATAGTTTGATTATAGTGAGACGTGCTGATAAAGAAATAAGAGAAAATGGTTGAAAGAGATATGGAAAATTAGATAAAGACTTTCTTTATTAAAGGTTATCTAATTTATATGAAAGAAAGAAGAATATAAAAGAAAAATATGCATAAAAAAGACGAGAGAGACGAAAAGAAAGGAAAGGAATTGGCTTGTGTGTGAAAAAATAAATTAAAAAGAAGAAAAATAAATACGAACTGAATGTGGAAAAACAAAAAAATGAAAGGAAAATAGGAAGGAATGAGTACCGAGAAAAAAAAATGCATATTTTTTCATTTGCTAGAGAAAGGAATGATGAAAGGAATAAGAAAAATGAAATAATGAATGAAAGGGAAAGAAAAGAATAAGATTTACAAGAGAGTGAAAATCTTCAACTACAAAGAATAACTAATAAAGAAGTAAAAGAGAGAAATAAATGAAAATAATTCAAAGAATATATTGAAAAGATGAAGCAAAAGTGAATGAAATTGAAGAAGAAAAAAATGAAAAATAAAAAAATGAAGTGCAAAAAAAACATTTACAAGAGAAAGAAATTGGTTATAATGAAGAGTGTAAGAGACTGACAAAGAAACAAAGAAAAAAGGAGAATGACACAAGGAGAAAGAAAGTAACAAACAAACAAAGAGAAAGAAAATAAAAAGAAACAAGAAGAAAGAAAGAAACAAACAGGGAGAAAGATAGGGAGAAAGAAAGAAAAAAGAAACAAAGAGAAAGAAAGGAACAAACAAGGAGAAAGAAAGAAATAACAAATAATGCAAAAGAAACAAACAAACAAGGAGAAATAAATAAAAAAGAAACAAGGAGAAAGAAATCAAGAAACAAACAAACAAAAAGAAAGGAACAAACAAAGAAACAAGGAGAAATAAAGGAACAAACAAGAAGAAAGAAAGACCCAAGGAGAAAGCAAAAAAAAAAAAAACACAAGAAGAAAGGAAGACAGACACAAGGAGGGAGAAAAAGAAAGATAAATAGTAAGTGAAGAAGTTTGATTCTGTTCTACCAATAGTAATGGAAGAAATAGTATCACTAAATGGCTTTAGCAGGATGATGGGGGCGGGGATTGAATCATAGTTTGTAAAAGATTTTATAGGGGAGGGTATGGACAGAAAAAGAGTAGAAATAGAGACAAAAAAACCTCGTATTGGTAGGAAGTGGAGAGTGAGAGTAAAAAGACAGATATGAAAAAAATGTAAAAGAAATTAAAAAAATTATTCTTAAATTTGTAAATAGCAGCATTTATTTGGTAATGAGATGTTATCATAAAATGACATTAATTGTTGACAAGAGCCAACTTACTTCACAATACCTAAATTGTTTTTGTTAAAAGTTTTAGTCAGAAATGCATTTTTAAAGTAAATGGAATATGAAATAAAAGAGACAACTAAAATATACAGAAAAAATACTGACTTGTTTTATAGTGTTTAGTTTTTTTTTTATTTTTACAAAAGACAATTTACAATTCAAGATCAAATTGTTGCATTTGTTTGGCACAGTATTTATCTTTTAAACCTGATATAATAATGATAATTTCTGTGCAAATTTGAATAAGGAATTATCATGATTATATATTAATCCAGTTGGATAAATAAATAATATGAGATATCTTCTAGTGAAATGAAACTCTCTCTTTTCATGGATTAAATAAAGGATTCACTTTGAAATTCCTAGAAAGTTACCAAAGTTGAGAGACACCTGAAGAAGGCCACTGAATCGAAATATTGTGAAGATCAGAACCAAGATGAGGACTCTCATACAAATAGATTAATGGATATACTGATGACATTACTTAAACTACCACAGAGGGATGAAATTAGTTTCTGCCAGATTCCCATTAGTTATTATTAACATCATCCTTCTTGAGTGTTCACACCAGTTATAACTGGTGGCTTACATTGGAGATCAAGTGACAGCAAGTCCCCCCCCCCATTCTTTCAACACTCTTTCCTATTCTGTTTTGAGTTTTTTTCTGTTTTTCATCTGAATAGTCTGTTATTCCAATCTTCTAGTCTCTTTGCAGTTGGTATGGGGTTGTTCACAGTGCTCTTGTAATTATAGGCATGACAGTCATACTCCTAGTACATAATTTCCACAGGTTTTTATACTTATTTATATTGACTAAATTCAGCAAAAAAAAAAAAAAACAGAAAAAGGGAAAAATGGAAAATGGAAGATTTTTGTTGTGGTAATTTCTTAAGTGGCCTGCCTGCCTACCTTAAAAATCAACATCAGAATCCTGATTTTTATCTGGGTGAGGACAGTAAACCCTGATGCCAATGGCAAATGCATAACAACATGACTCAACAAGAAGAGCTTCTCTTATTCTTATTGTTTGTATTGACTAAATTCAGCAAAGTATGATAAAAGGAAGACATGGGAGGATTTGCCTGTCTACCTATCTTCCTTGAAAATCTTGGCTTTTATCTGAATCAGGGTACTAACTGTTGTAACCTAGGGAAGGTTACTGAATAGAATAATCACATGAAGGTTGGTAATGAACGATAATACTTAGGACAAGAACAAAAAATATAAGATCCGCCAACAGCACATAGAAGATGTAGTCAACTGCTAGAAGTAAGTCAAGTGAATTCCACAATGAATCTCCAACTACAGGATATCTACCAACCACCTCACATGGTCAGATGCAACACAAGGCCGAATTTAATGTGAGGTATCCAAGCCTGTAGGCTCAACCAAAAATTCCCTGTAGACCCCGTATAAAACGGGGTCAGGTAACTGTTTCCTGAGACGAGAATCTGCCCTTCATCTGGGGATCCTCTCTGCCCGGAGGCAGAGAGTTTGACCAGCACAGCTGGAGACGAATCTACAACTGCAAACCAACATACAGTATTTACTACTGTATTTATGTGAATGAGGACATACCCATTATCATCCATAGGTATGCTACAACACTAACCATGCAACAATCCAACTTACACAGCAGATTTTTATTATTTGCTGTTTCTGTTATTGTAGTTGTTGTCATTGTTCTTCTCTCATACTTCTCACTTGTAGAACTCTCTCCTTACTTAATGCTTTCCTAGCCTCTTCTGAGCTGTTCTTATTTCCCCAATAATGACAAGCACAATTATCATGTTCATGGAGTACTGTTGTCATATTTGGGCAGGAGCAGCTCAGTTCACACTTTCCAGTCTCGATTGAGTTCAAAAGCATCTCCAAGTCCACAGGCAGGATGTGGCAAGCCTCTCACTGCTCTCTTGCTACCTCTATGGAAAGTGCTCAGATGAACTACATTCTTTGGTTCCACCAGTCCTAACCTTCAAGGCTAGGAGCCACCATGCCATTTATATTGTAGCCAACCTCCCACATTCCCTTTGTATTTCATCAGTGAGAAGTAAGTGTCATTTGAACAGCTTCTTCTTGAAAACCACTGCCCCATGGAACAGACTACCAAGAGGATGTTTCCCTAATCACTACAATCTTGACCTGTTCAAGTCTGGAGTTAACCATTATCTTCCCCTCTTATCCGTATAAACTGCCTCGTAATGTAAACCTCTACCTTCAGTGACCCCTGGGCCTTGTACAGGATGAATCTCATTGTAAAATGAAGAAAAAAGTTCTACAATGTTCACTTTGATAGAGTTTGACTTATGGTATTTGCAAAGATAAAGGATTCTGTATCACTCATTACATGTCCTCTGCATAGCCATGTGCATGATTTTTCATCTAAGATATGTTCTGTTTGCCTCTTCAGTTTTCAATTTACTAGTTCAATTCAAGTTTTTAGAAATCTTAACAATCTAACTTTACAGCAGGAGTTTTCTCAGGATATGTACAATTAATAGATGCATAAATTTTAGTTGTTTGTCTGCTTGTGACTAATGTGGGATAGGCGTGAAGATTTGATTTTATTGTTCCCAGTTTGTCTTCACATTGCACATAACTTGGATTTCAGTTTCAGTATTTCAATATCTGGTCACATAATTTGATATTGACCTTGTCTTCACAAAATATGTGAGCAAAAACTTTACATTTGTAAATTAAGGTACATTTATTTCATATAGCAAATATTTTTCAGCACAATCTCTTTCCTTGTCTATGTGTTTAATCCAAATATTCTCCATTAATCACATATGTAGGTACATCAATAAGTCTTAAAAATCTAAAAATGAAAGAAAGTATTTATTTTACACATCAAATATTTATTTTTTTAACATAATCTCATTCATTCTAAATACTTTTAATCCAGTTGGTTACATTGATCAAACAGATTAAAAATTATACAGTGAAAATTTCAGATCAAATTTAAAATTACATTTCAGTCTGCAGACTTTTTGATCCATTCTTGTATAATAGAAGAATGAAAAAAGAAGCTGTGAAGAGCCATGATCTCTCAGATCTTGAAGGTAAATGATGTAGAGAATGAGATATTACTATAACTATTATTGAGATTATAATCATAATAACATTTATTTTTAAACAATTATCTCTACTAATATTACTGATAATACAGAAATAACATAAGGAAACAATAACATAATAAAATAAAACTACAATATTATCTGTGCTTTCTTTTGTCTGTAGTTTTTATAATGATTTTACATCTGATTCTTTTCCCTGTTTAAAGCAATAAAGTCCTCTTAAGACAGAACATGTCTGATTCAGAAATTTACAAAAGTCATCTGGTTATATGCTCAGATAAGAAGCCAAATTTTCTTTTCTCTACTTCAGAAGATCATAGCAATTAATATATATATATATATATATATATATATATATATATACATATGTATGTATGTATGTATGTATGTATATATTCTTAGAGGACTCTTTAATTTACTGGTGTTGTTTTTATTAAAGTGGTCAGCACAGCATGGCTTAGATTTCATTTTGGCATAGCTTCTTTAATCTGATTTGTTAAGCGCGTGGACATTCTCTTTTTTTTCTTTTTTAATTCATTAGCATATGAAGAGGGCATAGTGGCAACTTATTAGACTCTAGGTCATTGGGTCAATTGTTCAATGTCAGGTGTTGTTTTGCTCTGGCTTGTTGATCAAATTATAGGAAAATGAGATAGAGATGCCATTGACATAAGGATGTACAAGATGAGGAGAGAGAAAAAGAAGCAGGAGAAATATTGAAATGAATCGGAATATCAGGTGAAGAATAATAGAAAGAAAAACACTAGGATAAGAAAGAAAGATGCAAGGGAAAAAATAAGGAGAAAGAAAGAAAGAAAGAAACAAACAAACAAACGAACAAAGAAAGGCACAATAAGAAAGAAAGAAAGAAAGAAAGAAAGAAAGAAAGAAAGAAAGAAAAAGAAAGATACAAGGAAAAAGAAAGACATTAGGAAAGAGAAAGAAACAGAAAGACATGGGGAAAAAGGAAGATACAAGGAAAAAGAAAGAAACAAACTATGAAAAAGAAAGAAAAAAGAAAGATAATACAAAAAAGAAAGATATAAGGAAAAGAAATATGAAATGAGGAAGAAAAAAGGAAAAAGAAAGAAAGATATGAGGAAAAAGAAGAACAACACTAGGAAAAGAAAGAAAGACACAAGAAAAAGAAAGAAAGAGTAAAAAAAACAAGAAAAATGAAAGAAAAAAGAAATAAAGAAAGAACGACACAGAAAAATAAAGATACAATGAGAAAGAAAGACAGAAAAACATGAGAAAGAAAGAAAGAAAGAAAGAAAGAAAGAAAGAAAGAAGGAAGGAAGGAAAAAGAAAGAGGGAAAAAAAGAAAAAGAAGATATGGCAAATAACAGGGAAGGAATATGATTAAAAGTGAAAGAGAAAAATTAGTTATTCTTAAAAAATTGAGAGGATACATGTCTGGAAACAAAAGAGAATTGATTTGGATATTTTTAGCTAATCTCCATAGAATTGTAAAACAGTTTTTTGAATAAAAATCAAAACTTTAGACACTGACAATATTGAAATAGCAATGACCAAATATTTAGATCATCTTTGTTTTCTTTCAGATATTTGATAGACGATACTAACTTTACTATTGGGAACAAGCAATTAGGATTGAACCCCACTCCTTACTCATAGTGTATAAAACCAACATGTTAACCACTACTCCTTTATGACCCCCTACTCTTTGTATTTTTATATTTATTGCTCAAACTTAATTTGTAGGTTAACCATTGCCTTTTTTTGTTTATTTTGCCTTTGATATGCCCTGTTAGTATTGAGTTCTCAAAGCCTTCTTTCCTCAACATTTCTCCTTAAAGTAGTAGCATTATTATTAGTAGTAGTGATGATAATAATAATAATAATAAAGTTGTATCAGTGGTAATAAATATTTATTGGTCTACAAAATTTTCATAAAAAATTTGTCAAAGTATTACATTGTGTCAAATGTACTTGTAACATAAAGTTGTTTTTTGTGGGAAGAGGCTGAATATTAAAGATTAAAAAAAGGGTAAGCAGTAGTCATTGTTCAAATACCCTTGTAAATTATGGATGTTATTTGCTAATAAACAATAATGACAATACTAATAATAATTAGTCATGCCCATAATAGTATGCATACTTGGAAGCATGCCAAAAGTTTTGGAATTAAGATTAGATAAATTGGAAACATGAAAAATAATTTGAGACTGTACAAACAGCAGTATATTGTTGAGGTCTGTAATAATATTGAGGAAGGTGTTGGAGATTTAAGAAGTCCTGCTGTCACTCAGGTTTCAATGATGACCACTTGTCATCTTGTGTGAACTGGTAAATGTATGAAATAATAATAATAATAGTAACACTTGTACAAAGATACTAATTGCATTACTAATGAAATATTATAATATTAGTAACAATAATAGTAAGAAAGAAAAATCTGGCATAAAAAAAAAACAAAGTTGTAGTTGGTTGGTTTTGTTTAGTGGCATATCAACACCTCTATCGGTTATTTAATGCCAAAATCTAAATATTTTGTAAGCAATTTTATTTTATTTTTGGAGATAAAAATGGGTTTAGTCTTACTAATTAACCCATAGCTGAGGGGAGAAGAAGTGGATTCATACCTTTCCCCAGGGTATTTGCACGTAAGTGAATATAACGAACCCAACTGGAATTGAAACTTGTCTCTCTGATTAACAATTTTGAGCTATTATCCATTACACCACCTGCACATCCAAGCTTAGAATACCCGATATTCTCAAGCAGTCACATTTCTAGGTACTGACTGATGATGGCAGCAGTGGTCATTTCCAAATAAATTCAATAATAATAACAACAATAATAATAATAGTAGTAATAAGGGAAGACACCTAAAGAAGAAAAATATCTTTATGAATTGGACTCCAAAATCAGAACAAACTACATGAGTTAGATGACAGTCAAATTGAAAAATAGTAAAAAGCTGGGAAAATACCTAAAAGATGCCCAGGATACCAAAAAAGAAAAAATTTGAGATTTGAAGATGACAGTCATACCCATTATGACTGGCACATCTGGAACAGTCTCAAAGAGCTTTCTCAATACATTTCTCTACTTTTCTGTGCAGAATGTGAACGATCATAGCTCTCCACAACTTCCTGTTTTTTGTTGCACTAAGTAACTTTTGATCCATTACTAGCTCCTTTTCACCTTGTTCTGCCATTTGATTGCAAAAACTGATTAAGTAGGTTACATGCTTTTCTCCCCACCTCTACTGCTTTCAGTATGTCTTGTGAGTGTTAAATTCTCCAGGTCTTCTTTCCACTTTATGCATCTCAGAAATTTTCACCTGTATCTTTCTGATTTTATGTAACAGTCATCTTGTAGTTTCTGTTTTCTTTAAAACTTCCTCATTGCTTATATGTTCAGTCCGTAGTATTCTTAGCAACCTACTTCACATGTCTAGCATTAAATTCCACATAGGAGAGTAAATTTTACATAGGTGTCTGTCAAGTTTTTTCCTTGTTTCTAATGAAATTTTTCTCTTATTTACTTTTGATTAAAAGATTAGGACTACAGGAAATTGGAAAAGAATTCAAAATGTCCAAACAAGAACATTGCTAAAACTTGCTAGAATGATAAGGAGAATGTTAGGGAATTTTTTTTATTTCAAGAAAGGTAATAAAGTCACTAAGATGTAAGGCGTTACTGAGAGTGAAAGAATCTGGGAAACATTATTGAGGAGAAAGGACAATAAAAGAACAGACTTCAAGGAGACAGAAGATGACAATTGACATTGAATTTAAATTTTTGAAGAACATAGTTGACAGGAAAGCAAGAAGCTGGAAGAGAGCTCCACAGGTAAGAAGTGTGAGAGAAGAAAATATTAGCATAGATTGTATGGCTGCAATTAGCAATTTGAAAAGTAAAATGATGAGACCTAGTTGCCACTCTAGTACTGCACTTAAATTCATGAAGTTGAGTTACCAAAAAGGAAAACATATTGCCATATAATATATTATATATATATAAAATATTATATTGCTATATAATATATAAAATATTATATTGCCATATAATATATAAAATATTATATTGCCATATAATATGTAAAATATTATATTGCCATATAATATATCATGTACATATAAAATATTATATTGCCATATAATATATTATATATATAAAATATTATATTGCCATATAATATATTATATATATATATATATATATATATATATATATATATATATAAAATATTATATTGCCATATAATATATTATATATATATATATATAAAATATTATATTGCCATATAATATATTGCCAAGAAAATATTTATACAAAAGGTATAGGAAACTATGGAAAAGTGGTGGGAAAGTGATTGAAACCAAGATGCCAGGTCGGGATCAGTAATATTGCAGACTTTTCTTTGGATTTTGTCCAGAATCTCTAGACACATAGCAGAAACATCAGACTAGATGTGGCAATGATATTCAATGCATGGAGGAATGGGATTTAAAAGATCTGATCTTACTTGATCTCCAGTGAAACCCAGACAATGTCATTGGTGTGAGAACTCAATAAATAGAAAAATGAAATAAGTAATAGTAATAATCATAGCGGAGATGGTGAGATTGTTTTCCATCCAGGTGAAAAAGAAAATTGATTAGTGATTTTAATAAGTAAACAAACTTCCCAATATGAAAATCTGATCAAGCAAAAAAAAAAAAAAAATCAACAAAAATACAAACAATATCAAAATATTGATATGACTGTTTTGACAGATGATTAAGCAAAAAATATATTAAAACCAATACTTTTTTTTAAAAAATTCTCCAATAATATGGAATATTGTCAATTTTGAGAAAACTAACAATTATTTCCTGACTAATTGGAATACTTGGACCAATCCCAAAGTCTCTTCAGTGGTGATTAGTTTTAATTAGAATAACCATTAAGAAAAATCAGAACCTTGATGAAGATAGTCAGATTATGTTGAAGAGGATTGAAATTCTAATAATGGACCATAATTTGATAAGAAATAGGAATAGAACTAATGATGATGATGATCTTGTTGGTTAGAATGTAATTGGATTACTTGGAATTGTCTCAAAGCCTCTTAAATTATGCATAAATATAGACAAGATATAAGAATAATTCAGCACTCAATTTGAATATCATGCCTTGGATAAAATATTGGTAAAAATAGTCAGAATTATGAAGAAACAAGAACTTTAAAGTAATAAAACTTGAAATATTGCACAAAATTTGTTGGCAAAATAATTGTTTTAAAAAATAAGAAAAAATTAATAAAATTTTATTTAAAAAATAAAAATAAAGACATTGCCTACAACAATATCGACAACAATAATTACTGTATTACATTATAATTGTACTATTTATATTCAGACTATAGTCTATAGAAATCATAGAATGATATACAATTCTATATATAATTATCTATATCTATTTATATAACTCTGTCTAGCTAATAATGGCTAATTGAATGACAAAATGGAAATAATCCTGTATTACATACATACATTTCATTCCAAGAATAGACTTCTTTAGACTAAATAATGATTCTATCGATGGAATGACATATATGTAGGAGGAGGAGAGAAGCCAATATGACAAATATCGTTTACAATTCTACATTGAGAAAATGCTGAAGATAGAAGGATACTTAACTTTAGGTTTAAATTTAAAATTTTTATTGTCCAATGTATCTAGATGAAATTACCAAGCTGACAGTTTTCTACCACTTTTGTTAGGCATCTAATAAACAATAAAATCCAAAATCACCTCATATGGGGAATAAGCTTATTTTGGCAGAGAAAAATATAAGTCGTCTGTCTTATTCAACCCCGGTATGGGCTGAGTTCATGTCAGAATTAAAAATTTATCTGTGATAGCTAAAAAAAAAAACCCAAACAAACAGTGGGGTGTGGAATGTATGAAACATTGAAATGGATAAATTCTGTATTATTTTTTGACAGGTTTTTTTTTTCTTTTTTCACAGTTAAATTTCTATTTCTGATATGAACTCAGTCCACACCGGAGTTGATAAGACAGACGACCTATATATTTGTCTGCCGAAATAGGCTATTCCCCATATGAGGTGATTTTGGATTTTATTGTTTATTAATTATTTTCACTGTAATAATAAATACATTGAGCTCTTTTTGCGGATCAGTTTTAATATTTTATATCTGTCTACCACACCCTCTAAAATCGCCATATATTGGCTGATCAAAACCAAATTTTGGGCAGAAGTGCAAACAGGTAAGGAGTACAAAGTACGATTGGTTTTGTTAGGATAGGTAGCTTAGTACAATAAATTTTCATTAATTTTTTTTGAAAAATTAAAAGTTTTATTGTTCAACATGCAAAGTACTTCCACTATTTTAAAAATAATTTAATCATTAAAATAGCAAATACTTATTTAATAAAAATGCAATATTGTTTTTGCATATCTTATATTTAAGTTTTTATATGCAAGAATCCAGCTTTAAACATGAACCAGCATGTTGCAAATAAATTCTAGTATGTTAACAAATCTTTTATACTAAACTTCTGATGATTAGGGATTAGTAGAAATAGAAGTAAAGTTAACTTTAAACTTGAAATATACTTGGGGTTTGGTTAATTACAGAATAGTCTCCTTTTATTTATTTATTTGCAAATGATTGTAATATAAATTCTATAGAGATGTAATTTGTCATTGATCTTAATGACTGCTTTTAAGCAAACAATTGTTAATAAAATTATACATATAAAAACTTTATTCTACCAGTGACACTTGATGATCATGGACAATTCCTTTTTCTCAGTTTCAATGACAAACATGTAGTTATTATTAATTCTTTGATTATTAATTATTTTTCATTATTAATTATTAATTCTTTCAATTCAATTTCAGTTGCTTTACTAGCAAAACTATTCAAATCACCATTCTAGAAACATCAGTAAAGAGAATTGATCATAAACAAAAAAGAAACTTTTATTAAGACTTGAACTTACATGTCTTCTTCCTCAAGAAATCTGTGGAGATTACACCATCTTGTATGACAGGTCATTATATTCAGGATTACAAAAGGAAAGTACATAAACTCTTTCTTTGCTCTGAGATATAGCAGGAATAACACCTGAACTCTTCACCTCTGGAGAAACTCAATTGCATGACAAACTAACCCCTTAATTTCACTCCACGACGATGTACAACCGTTTATACATATACACATTAGCATTTTTCTTTCCCTTTTTTTTATAACTGTTTACACATAAATATAATTTCTCTCTTCTTCCTTTATCATTACCTTTTCTCTCATGGCTGTTGTGTGCTGGATAGAATTTCTGATAATATAGATAAGGCCCTTTCTCATCTGCAAATATCTTTGTATTTGGTGACTTCAATGCCCATCATGTCAGTTGGCTTAATCACTCTAATGCCACTGACTTTACTGGCAACCAGACCTTGAACTTATGACGATCTACATCACATACATACATACATACTTACACAAATACAAATCATACAATGACAAGCATTCATTGAATAATAAATCAACACTACTTTATAATAGACAATTTACAAATTGCAGCAATGCAACAATTTTGTAATCACTCTATTTTCATGTAGTCGATTTTGTGCACTTTTGGGAGAAATGGATCCCAGAAGCTTTCTTGAGTCAATGTCAACCAATCAGATTGTCTGCACATGAAGAACAATTCTTCTCACACAGTGATTCGGAGGCGATGATCACCTATATAAGCAAGAAATATTCTTTGATAATTAGTGAGATTTCAGCTGCCAAACGAATCCACGACAGTTGAAATAATGCACCAGTCTTCTCACTCACACCACCACTCACATGCTGAATATTCCTTACACTCACATAATCTTTTCCTTTCACAGCAAAACTGTTGAAAACATTTATTACCAGAAACTATCACAAACTTTCTTTCATTCAGTGAACTTTGGAATACAAATAATAGTTAAAGAGAGACAACTCTTGTTTTACTCAATGCATGCCTTTCTTTCACATCCTTGTTTGTACATCTTGTTATTTTATGTGTAATGATGTTTTTGGCTTATCCTTTCTTCACCTCAGTTAAATTAATGTGGTGAAGTCCACCATAAACTTCTCTGTTACTTAGCAATTAAGTAATAGAGAAGATCAAATAGGAACTCAAATAGTTGACTTCATACACATTTCCCCAGCAATTCTAATAGGCATGCTTCTTAATTTGATCTCTTTCTTACCTCCACCTCATGTCATGCTCTGCAGCTCTATCATCTTGGAAACTCTAACCACTCAGTAATGTTTATAGATATCTCTTTCTGCTGTCTTATTAGTCACAAACCTCCTATTAACAGAACATCTTTCTGTTATCAACACACTGATTGTAATTTGTTTCAGGATTTCCTTCACAATACACCTTGGAATGATATTTTTAATCATTCTGTTGAGATCTTTTCCTGAGTGAAAGCCAACATTGAAGTTTTTGTGCCAGCATGGAAATATCAAGTGTAACCACAATCTTCTCTTTGGTTCATACCAGCCTGTTCAGTCACTATAGTCAACAGAAATCACTTCATCCGGCTATGCCAATGCAACAAGTCTGATGACAACAGACGCCTCTTTGTAACTCCATTCTTCATCAGTGTAATTGTGTCCTTAAAGTCACAAAGTCACTAATAGAATGAGACACGGTATAACCTCTTACAAGTTTAGGTTTAGAAATTAGCAAAGGCTCTGTAAGAGTATACTGAACAAGAGCAAATCTTCAGTCCTTTCACTCTTCAATCAATTTGAAATATTGTCATTTACTGCAAATAAAGAAGAAGGCTTTTCTTGGAAATTCTCTTCTAACTCCACTCTCGACTCATCAGGAGTATATTTGCCTGATTTCATTCCTAGAACAGAGTCTCTACTATTGAGTAATACGTACATAACTTAGCAGTCCATGGTTTCTGCTATCATTTCTAAACTAGATCCACACAAAGCTAGCGGATTTGATGGTATATCTGCAATTGTCCTAAAGCAATGTGCTCTTTTATCTTCTACTTGGTCTCACCTTTTTTGTTCAGCTACTATAACCCACAGGAATCACTTCTTTCAGCTGTACCAGAACAACAGGTTTGATTGTAACAGACATCTCTTTGTCATTGCTTCTAATGAGTGCAAGCATGTCCTCAGAGAAGCAAAGTCAGTATATAGCTTCTCACAAGTTTGGTTCTAGAGATTACTGGTGGCTCTGCAAGAGTGTGTTGAACAATAGCAAATCCTCAGACCCTCCTCTATTCAATAAGTTTGAAAGATTGAAATCTACTGAGGATAAGGTAGAGTACATTGCCTAAAAGTTCTCTTCCAATTCCATTTTTGAATCATCTGGAGTAACACTGCCAGATTTTCCCCCTTGAACCAAGGCTACACTGAACGACATATGCATTACCCCATCATTGGTTTCTGGCATCATCTCGAAATTAGCTCCACACAAGGCAAACCAATGTGATGGGATCCCTGTTGTTGTCCTAAAGTAATGTGATCCTCAGTTGACTCCTGTTCTCTTCAGACCTTACAACAAAATGCTTCCACCTTTCCAGCTTATTGGAAGTCCTCTTCTATAGTTCCTGTTTTTAAGAACTCTGGGGAAACTTATGACCCTTCAAATTATTGCCCTATTAATCTCTTACCATGGGCACGTGGCTGAGGGGTTAGAATGAGGGGTTCAAATCTCACCATGGTCGATTTTTCAAGGCGGAAACTTCCTGATGTTATTGGACTGGAGAGAACAATCCCAGCATGCAGCACCTTTGGAAAGTGCCTGAAAACCATACCACAGGTTGATCCAAGCCAAATGACTAATATATATATATAACAATGAATCATTCATACAAAAATGAAATTAGTAAAGTTAATGATATAAAATGACGAAATACCTTCGCTAACTGTTGTGGAGTTATTTCACAGTATAGGCTTGTATTTGTACTAAATGGGTCCCTAAATGGGTTTAACACAAAATGTTAGGAACTTGATATAATATGTATTACGCAGAGTAATCTTGTTGTGGTCGCTGACTACTTTCATATTCGACTGTCGACTACTGTCGTCCGACATTGACTGACCCTCATTTCTCTTACTACCCCTACTTATATTAGGTGGGAGAGTCTATTAACTATAGAATATGTGTGTTTCACCATAACACTAACTAAATTTTAAAGATGAATTAACCTACTAATCACTCAATAAATGTTATGATCCTTGTTTTTTAAGACTATAAACTGTATTATGTCTTCCTTAAATATGCAACTACCGTTCCTCCAGTCATCCTCAGTCAAACTATTTTGTTTTTGGTAAAATTCAGGTAGCATCTGAGACAAAATAATATAATGCAAATCAAAATATGTTTTTTTTTTTAAATGTCTTATTGTTAACAGATACAAACTTGTGGAGCATGTAGTCGCAACACTAAAGTTGAATTTTTGAAAATTTATGTGAAAGCATTTTTTACTAATATGGCAATTTAAGAATTTTTTTGTTGTAGGAGTTTATTAGTCAATTTGGCATGAACTAAATAGTTCAATAAGTAGAGTAATGTCTCAGTTATTATCCCAAAAATTTGCATGTCGGATCAGTTCTTTTAAATCAAATATGTGGTGCAGTTTAATTTATATTACAATGAATCATTCAAAGGAAAAGTAAATTAGTAAAGTTAATGATATAAAATAATGAAATCCATTCGCTAACTAAATTTTAAAGATGCATTAACCCACTAATCACTTGATGTTTATTCATTAATTGGAAATACAATAAATTAAAATTTATCTATCACAGACTGTTTATAATATCTATGTATCTCTCACAGTTTGTTCCTATCTATCTATGACCTAACACATGTTTATCAGCTGAATTTTGATCTGAAATTTTCACTGTATAATGTTTAATCTATGTGATTAGTATTAACAAATGAATTAAATGCCTTAACAAAAAAAGAGATAATGTTGAAAAATGTTATCATTTGACTATGTACTTAATGATACGTCTATCAATCTATGAGAGACAAATATAACAAAAATTATATAGATATATCTAATTTTCCTTTTATTTATCTATTTTTCTCTACTGAGTTTGTTAATTTTGACTATAATTACCTGCTTGTATGAATCTAAATGTTGGTTTATATAATCACCTGATAAATCCATATAGTATCAGGTATAAAATCTATATAATATCACGTGTATGACATCAGATGCATAATCCATCCTACACAACCTATATAATATCATATGTGCAATCCATACAGAATTACCTGTATAATCCATATAATATCATATATGCAATCCATATATCACTTGTATAGTCCATATAATATTATATATGCAATCTGTATGAAATCAGATGCATCACATAAAATATTGCAATTTTTTTGTCACCATTTTTGTCTGTTTACAATGAGAAACAGAGAAGATGACAGTCAAAGCCACCTGTCTGCTTGGAAATTTTGGCAGAAGGTGCAAATATGGAACTGGATTAGAAATCTCTTTCTAATAGAGCATGTTCTCCAAACATCACTTTCAGACTATCACTTCTTTCACTCTGTATCTGGTCAACAGTTTCAAAATGATATTAAAAAAACTTCTTTGTGGGGAAAATGAAATAAAACCAATAAATGAAATGATAATAAGAAACAAGAAAGAAAATTAATTTTCCCATGATGCAAATCATAAAAAAACTGGAAAGTATTTCTGGTCACATGTGCAATATTATGACCCCACTTCCCGAAAAGACAGAATTTTTCTCTTTCCACTTTCCAACAAGGATATATTTTCAGCAACCCGACTCATGAAGTAGTGATTCCACCATCCCAATTCAGTGCAAGGATGACTTAAACTTGACCATGTTTACCTGTTCTTATCCGTACTTCCAATAAATTATTTCTGAACCAAAAGGGAAAATGGACATACTCAAGAGACATTTAATTTTGTTTCAATCTAATCAGCCTATAAGAAATAAACAACTGTAGCAGAAACTCAAGATTTTTGCATACTTCTACTATCATCTTCATTTATATATTGAAACCTGCACCTTCACCTAAAATACATGCAAAACTCTCAACTTAACATCCACAAATTTATTAAATCAAAACTAGAATTTTTTGGTGATGAGATACAAAATTGACATGAAATTAATCATGAAATTTAATAAATTTCCAAAATAAAAAAAAAAAACAGGAATAAATACAAATTTATTTATTTCTATTATTGCCTGTCATATAACAATGTTTAAATATTCAGAATATACTTTTGCCATTCTGGCTAATATCAGGATTTATCCCTTTTGATCATCCATACTTCAGCTGTCCTACAAAATGCCTATAAATTTAAGCAGACTTTTATTAAATATGGGTAAAGAAAATGAAAACCATAGCCTGACAAGATGTATCATTGTGATCATTCATATTTCAATTGTCCCATGAGATGCTCATAAATTTAAGCAGGTTTTCATCACATGTTAGTAAGATCAATATCATGGACAGAACACGTGAACAACAAGGATGTTTTAGAGAAGAATGAGAACTAAAAGGACACTTATATTTAAAATCAGAAAGTGGCATTTTAAATTTCTAGGACAGATAATGAGGAAAATGGGCTTGGAAAATTTAACACTCACAGGACATATTGAAGGAAAGCGAAGCAGATATAAACAGCAATTAACATAACTAACACGTTACAAAGAACAGGAAGTTGTGGAGAGGAAGGGATAACTCATATAAAAAGAAGAATTAAAAACAGCAAAGAATAGAGCATGATATGTTTTGTGCATTAAAAAGAAACAGACACTGGTTTTTATATCTAGGTATTACTTGCAGATCCTACTTGGCTTATTTTTATGTGAAAAGATTTAAGATCGTAATTATGACTTTCGTTTTAGTACAGTACATTAATTAGCAAATACTTGAGTATAGTACTAGTTTTTACTATCAGTTTTTTTATACAAAGCAGTGGAGTCACACTATACACAGGTAATTTTTTGAAGAGGTTAAAAGTCATGCATTTTCAGTGACCAGTTTCACTCTAGATAGGTAAATTTTTACTGGAGAAAGTTAAAATTTATGTAAAAAATTTCAGGTGTAGCACTATACCTAAAGTCAACTTATATATGACTATATATGGTAAAATTCCATTAATAAGTAGTTTTATGTTAATAACAAAAATATGTTCAGTATTTAAAAAATAGGTGACATATTTTTTTCTTCTGACTATATAGGGCAAGTCATTTCTCGGTGAATCCATAAATTACATTAATAAACCCAGTAAAAAACAATGGGCCTTGGACTGTGTAGAATTCATTCTTTGTATTGAAAATTTATGCACTTAACCTGACATTGCACTCTCTTCTTCAGTTTCCTATTTCCATTAATGTATCAATGATTGATTTTAGAGTTTCATATAATGTGTTATCCAAACATTGTTATTCACACTGAGAATTTTTTTTCCAAAACTTATTTTGGCTTCTTCAGATATTGACATTTGATGCAACTCCATTGGTTTCCAACCAGATTTAAATACTTCCAATACAATTTGCCATTTCAATAGATTAAAACAACAAACCTTTCAAAAGATTTTTCAGAATGGCCAAGAATAAATAAATAAACACACTCACACACACACATGCCTGATTTTTGATGATGAGTTATTATTATTTGGTGTTGAACTGATGTCCTCATCACTTTTATTATTATCAGAACATTTCAGCTGTTGTATCTTCCTGCTTTCTTCATGTACCTATCAATCCAGGTAAACTAAAGGGAATTTCAAACTGAACTCTTTATTTAATACATTGGCAGGTTTGTTGTATTCTGTCCTTCTCAGAAAAACACTCATCTCACCATCGACATGAGCACACAGATATTTTGTCTAGTGCACCTTATTTTTGTTGATGTATTTTCTTTAATAAAAATAAACTTGGCAATATATTTTTTTACTCATTTCTTCATTTTGTTTGATATCTTTTGGCATTCAATATTTTTTGTGGGTCAATATACCACAAGCAACAGGCTGTTCTAGTTTTGTTGTCCATATCTAGGGATATCAAGTTCCCTTTTATTAGTACTTCTCAGTTATTACTAGTCCTATTTGCACTGAGTCTGAGACTCTATTATCTGTCCCAGAGATTGAACTCACAATTACTATAGCACCAAACCAATGCTTTGATCCTTTATTGTCTCACATAATACAGATTCAATCTCAGTGTAAATATGGTGAACAATAACTGAGCAGTACTAAAACAAAGAACAAGATATCATTAGACATGGACAATGAAATGAGAACTGTCTACTGTCATTGTTTTAATAAAGGGTTCAGTTTGAAATTCTTTGAAGTTATTCAGATTAACAGGTACTTGAAAAAGGCTGGAGAGGGCAATGGCTGAAACATTGTGATAGTAACAACAAAGATGAGGATAGTAGTTCAAATATATATATATATATATATATATATATATATATATATATATATATATATATATATATATATATGGGTTAATGGGCCAAGTGGTTAGAATATTTGCTTTCTGGCCATGAGACCTGAGTTCGAATCTCACCACAGTTGATTTGTCAGAAAGGAGACTTCCTGATGTTATTGGTATGGAGGGGAACACTCCCAGCATGCAGCACCTTTGGAAAATGCCTGAAAACTATACCACAGGTTGACCCAAGCCTTGTGAGTAAAATTGGGCAGACAGAACCTTTGGGTCCATCAATGTCTGTGCTAGTACAAAGTCACAAGACATTGTGGCTGAGGGTTTGAGTGTGCCGGTGTTGATCATTCTATATAACACGCTCTCCCCCAAAAACTATAACTCAGGTCTGCTCAGCATAGTTGCAGTAAAACCACAGTTGGCTCTGTGGGTGTTGAACAAACACAAATGTGCCTGAGTGAGTGTCTGCAATAGGGATTGGCTAGCCAACCTAGTAGACAGGTATCCTCGAATATGAGTGGTCAGCTATTATTATTACTATTTTATATATATATATATATATATATATATATATATATATATATGTATGTATGATAAAAATATTGTTTTAAGGTATGTTATATTTATGGGTAAAATACTTTATATCAAAGATAGAGTAAATATATTTATAAAAGTGGACACCAAGGTCAATACCAAGTGGCAACAGTCTGTTTCATGCTTGAATGTGATGCAATGTTCAGGCTGAAGATTGCACTGAAGCATGAAACAAACTGTTGCCCCTTCGTATTCATCTCAGTGTCTACACGTGTGTGTTACATAAATTTTAAAGCATTTGAACAGTGTGTGCAGAATAAATATTATGTGAACATTTGTTGCAACCCTTTGTATGATCTCACTGTATACATGCTAAATGTGGAGGAAATGGTGAAAATTAAGTTTTATGATAAGCAATTTTTTCATCCCCAAAATTCTTTAAACTTTTCCATAACATCAAGTATATAAAAAAAAGAAAATGGAAAGAATAGGTCTCTTCCAACTGGAAGGTTTTCAGCTTGACAAACTTCTTAAAATCTGAACAAAGAGAATTGCCTTCTCTTAGGATTGTCTTCTTGATCAGGCTAAAATCTTTTCAGTATCTCCTCACATACCATGTAACAGACACACTAAAAAGAGCGGCCATCTATTGCAATAGAACCATGCTTCAGATTTATTGCTGCAGATGTCTCTAACAATGTGTCTATGCCAGAAAGAGATTGTCTTCAAAGACTTTATGCTGAGGTTTGGCATCAGAACAATCTAATCTAGATATCTTTATTGTTAGTTATATCTTTAAAGGATGATAGATGTCTACTCTGGTAAAGGAAACTCCAAGAGAAAACCTACAATTTATGGACATTACTACTAATCATCCTAATTCTTGCTTAGGTAAGAAAACCTTTGATTTAGTGGATGAGTGGGTGGAGGGATGTACATGCCACATGCACCTTGACATTTGTTCAGAAGAAAAAAAATTCTTTTTCTCTGCTCCCATGATACCTTGTCAGCTGTTATTAAAATGATGTGCAGGTAGTGCCAATGGAAGCATTCAAATGACATCAGTGTCATTGATATGCAACCTAGTTTTGCTGCGGGCCTGTTTCTGAGGTTTCTTGGGATATTAGCATTGCTTTCAGCATCTTCTTGGATCCTGTCTTTTGTTGTCCTGTCTCCTTACTAAAGTCTTCTCATTCTCTTTCACTTCCAGTAAAACCCTTCCATCTTAGTAGGGTTATCATCTTACTTAGGGTGAATTAAAAGGAAACAAAAGTAGATCAGTAAAAACTTGTTTTCTGGTTATTTTGATAAAACATATCAACCAGGATGTGTTTGTCTCCCCCATCTAGAGTCCAGATTTGGTTCCCAGTAACTTCAAGCTATTTCTAGTGATTTCAGATTTTAGATGAGGATAAAATAAAACAACTGATGGTAATCCCTAAAGAGGACTTTTTAGACTGTTTTGTAAAGTAGAAGAGATGCTGGGGTAAATTTGTCTGGTTCACAAGGGAAATGTTTTGAATGGGTCTAAGGTGCACATCTCCATAGGCAGATTATTTTTGTTGTTAATATTAAATACGTGGATCAATTCCAGGCAGACCTCATTCAACTGCATGCATATAAACATTTGCACATGCACAGATCATGTATTTTTAATATGTATTGATTTATGTTTTACATTGTTATTTAGTTATCATTACTTTGTGCAACATACGTTTGGTAAATTGCCAAACTCATTGCTAAATATAGTCTTATAAGATATAGATTATCATAAAAAAAAGTAATTTTGCATGTAGCATACAACAGTATGAAATCTCAGAGGCAATAATATATACATATTTTATAAAGAGGATTTCAATGCTCTTTGGTCTGTCATTAATAAGAAATAAAATGAAAGTGAAAGTCCCTGTATTTGCAAATTCTGCTAATAACCATCATCAATAACAAAGCCCTTTTTTATTGTCTATGGAGAGATAATAGCCTTTCCTTATTTTTGCTATTCAAAGTGAGACTATAATTACTTATACTGAAAAATTGTGAATAAGCAGGTAAACACTCATTTTCTTTATTCTATTTTCAAATTATGTTTTTCTAGATTTCAGTTGATTTGTTTTGTTTTACAGCATGTCAATCTGAATAGGTTATTTACTGCCAACAAAATTTTTTTTGCTGGGAATGGTTTTTTCCAAAAATCTATTGCTGGTAATATTTTTTTTAAAAAATGTCTAGCAGCTTGTATTGCCGGTAATATTTTTTTATTTTAAATATTGCTGGCAATAATTTTTCCTTCAAAAATTTATTGCCAGTAATAATTTTTTTTACAAAGTATTTCTGGTATTAAAACTTATTTTTACACTTTCATAGTATTTTGACCCCAGTTTAGGGGTTAACTATTTGTCCATAGCTGTAACCCTAACAAGTGCTACCAACCCAGGTCAGGGTGGACCTGGGAACACCAGCAATTAAGAGGTGGTTCCACACTGCTCAAAACCTCCTGTTCAGAGGCCTTGCTTTTGGATGTAGTTTATCGTCTTACCCAGGATGTAGATGTACTTTATCATCAGGACATGCATTGGATTTGAAATCCTACAACTGATTGCACATGTCAACAATTTATTGGAAAGCTACTGTTTGTATGGTTAGGAAGAAGTTGATATAATTTTTACACATACACACTTACATATACAGTATTATAGCCATATCATGTTGAAACACCAGTTCTTATATGATCACTGAGGTTAAGCAATGTCAAACCTGATCAATACCTAGATGGGTGACTTCTTGGGAATACAGCCCTGTTTCAGCTCTGTTTAAGGATAGTTCTGCTTACCAGATATCTTGATAGGGTCTAGATAAGGTGTGACCTAAACATTGACTGTCTCACTGATGAAGTCTGGCTATTTTAGTACAGCTGGCAGATGTCCCATTTAATGTTCAAGATCAAATAATGAAAAATAAACCAAAATGTAACATTTTTTGCTGAAACATACAAACACTTGACATATCAAATAGCTCATCTCCTGCATGAAGAACCCTTCTCATGCTGCTAAAGAACTCGCCTACTGTTGCTCCATCTGAGACTCATTCCCTCTGATGCTGGGGAAATTAAAGAGCATGGATACACATTCTTCTGGAAAGGTAGGAAAATAGATGAATGAAGAGGGGGTGGTGTAGGGTTTGCCATACAAATGAACCTAGTGCTTCACTTGAATGAACTTTTAAATGATATAAGCAATAGGCTCATAACAATTCAGTTACACATTGCCGTTAGTCAATATGTTAATAACTATTACTATGGCAGATAATGTTCGGATAAATTATATTCCTTAATTTGACCAGCTCAGACCTCCAGTTAGGACCTGCCATGCTATGTTCATGGGCGGGAAGGTGCAAAACATCCTCATTCCCTTTGTGTTTCTTTGATAAGGAGTAAGTTCCACTCAGACAGCTTCTCCAGAATTGTTACTGTGTGGAACAGACTCCTAAGAGGATGCTTCCTTCCTTGACAACTATAATCTTGGTTTCTTTTAGTTCAGGATCAACCAATATTTATCCTTCATATCTTCATAATATGCACTTCTTATTCCCTCCTTCATCCTTGAAGTGGCCATGGTTAAATGTAAGTGGCAGAACTGCTCAACAAACAGAATTGATAAAGTTTGTAATAAATAATAAGAAAAGAAAAGAATAAGACAAAAAATGATTTTGAGCAATCAAACAATATATGCAAGACAATGCATCAGTAATAAGTCAAAACTAAGAATTAGTGTTGACACACAAGAGTGGATTCAGATAAACAAATGTTGTGTTCTGACTTCAAGACAGGACAGACCAGGACTGAGTCAGATGAGACCAAGAAGTGGCCTATCTTATTGGTTAAGAAATCTCAGCATGTATCTGTGTGGTTTTGCGTATAAATTGTGGAGGGGGAAGTAATTTGCGGTCATTCTCAGTATGAATTGAAACCAACAACCCTCTCTTACAACATCTCACTAAGATTCTACTTTGAGTGGCTCTTGAGCCTTGTATTGGGTGGACGAACAGTATAAAAAATGAACTTGAAGGACAGTTTAAAAGTCTCTTGTAGACTGCTATATAAAAGTTAATGAGTGGGAAAACAACTGCTTCTGATTGAAATAATTGAAGGCATAAAATTCATGAAGGCACTAAAATCTTCCAAGAACATGAAGTGAGTTGGGTAAATATCAAACATGTATCTATTAAAAGAAGAAATCATTGATCACACAATCCATTAATTAACACATGATGAATGTGGCAATGTTCTTCTATTGTAGGCCTTGTTAGTCACAAGAAGAGTCATATTGGTAGACATTTCATAAATTATAAACAGTACTATGTTGGAAATAACTCAGCATGCAGGGTGTGTCAGGAAACCTGCAGAATCTGCTCCAGTCTCACTCATCATATGAAAAGGCACAAGCAAGCTGAACAGACTTTACAAAACAGGTCAGGCCCTGTAGAAAACAATTTGAAAATAGTGTGAAAAACAATTGTAGAAAATAGTTTAACACATCTAATATAAGCACTCCAAGTCAATTACTGGTTTCAAATGCCATTATCACTCTCATGAGAACCAAAGATATTGATCAAACTTATCAGCAACTGTCATAGTCTTTAGACACAAGTTGACAACCATCACATACACACACACACACACACACACACACACATATATATATATATATATATATATATATATATATAGAGAGAGAGAGAGAGAGAGAGAATTATATTGATTTGCAAGATATGCTCAGATGGCAGATATAGACTATTTGTAATTGGGTGGGAGGTCCTGGGTTCACTGGTTATGTATTTTCAAGTGTCTGGTCTGTCCAGATTGACTGAAACATGACTTATCACAAAGTAAGCAAGTATGATTGCTGTTAACCTGATAATCTTTGTAACTACAGTTGGTTCACATTGTGTCATTTTTAATGTGACAGGGATAGACAAATGCCATTGTATTGCAGATTTTCAAATTGTGAGATATTTTCATCAATGCCTTTTGTTCTTAGATGTTAGATATTCAGTTGTTTCTCTCAAGACTGATGATGACTTCCAGATTTGGATTATGCATCATGTATACCTTAAGCGAGTCCATTAAACAGTCATGAAAGTGTTTCTTTGGTTTGTGCTCCATGATTTGTTTGGATATCCTATTGTCCTCCATATCTATGACCTGCCAACTCAACTTTGAATCTGGTGAATGATATAGCACATTAATTTCTTGGATGTTGCAAAGTCAACACTGATGGAAGCACTCCAGTGTTTCCATTTGTCTTTGGTAGATAACCGAAATTTTACAAGAATAAACAAGGTTTGTTAAAACACATACTCTGATCTTTGTTTCTCTCTTTATTCTCAACCATACACAATCTTTTAGTAAGGCAAGGGCATTTTTAGCTTTTTCTTCAAATGTTGTGATAACCAGAGATTAACAGCTGATCTTTCATCTGATTTAGCTCTAACATCTAAGTGGGAGAAAAACTCAATGGTTATTTAGCATCCCGCTACCACCTTTTTTATCAATATCAATTTTCATACAAAAAGTGGATCACAGAGCTTATTCAGCTTAATGTATATTTTGCGAAAATCTCAACTTCTAATTGGTCACTTAATATTTAATAACATTGACCTAGTTCTTGACCTGACCAAAAAGATAATTCCGCCAAAATCTATCAAGCTTCTGTGAACCTATCATGTGACCAAAGTTAGCAATAAAATATGAAACAATTTTCATCTTCGACAGTTCACTGATCAGAATCCTTTGAACTCGTCACACAGTTCAAGGCTTTACGTTAAAGTTCCTTAACATGATTCCAGCTTGAGAGAACAATCAACTCAGGTTTTCCACATTCAACTTTCATACGCTTTCAAGCTCAACATTAATTATTGCAATTAACATAAACACAGCTTGTTAAGAACCACTTACCCCAACTAGAATATTCTCTTCGAACAAGTGAAAACAAATCAAAGCAACAATTCTGTAAACCTTAAAGTAAGTCATAAACAAACTTCTACTTCAAATAGAAACTTGAACTGTTTTCTTATTATTGTACAGACCATTCAACAACTTATAATCTATCAAACCTGAACTTTGATAACTTTTCATCTAAACATAAAAGGACGTTTGAACTTTTTAAAACTACCTTTTTACTCCAGTTGTTTTTGTATCTCTTGTTTATATAAATATTTTATTCATTGTTGTGCAAAAATTGTTGTTTCCTATGTTGTCCTTATTCTATGTTTGTTGAATACTAAAATTTAATGTGAGAGGAAATTGTTAATTTCATCACGCAGCCTAATTTACTCAACAATTTTTTATCAATATAATTTAATCCATTAACACAACCTCCAGTTATATTCAATGCCTTGAAAATCAAACTAATTACATTTCATCATTGCCAATCAGACTCATGATGAATGGATGTTTCCTCAGGGACGCACCATGACTTGAGAGACTATTGGACTTTTCTCATCCCTGACTTCAAATAGAAGTCATACATATAATCCATCAGTATAGATGCAGAAAAAATGGTCATTTCCCTGTCCCTCTCCAGTAAGTAGATGACTCCTTGTGCTATCCTCTATATTTACAAGAGCCAGATGAGGTCTAAATTGGAATATACTGCTGTTCTGGCTTTTTGCTTTTGATAGAATTGAAAGTCCTCTTCGATTGTTCCTGTCTTCAAGAACTCTGGTGACCCCTCTGACCCTTCTAATTATTATTCTATCAGTCTCCTACCTCTCTTTGCCAAAGTCTTCGAAGCCCCAATCAATACCGAAGTGGTTAACCACCTTACATCCCATGATCTGCTCTCAGATAAGCAATATGGCTTCCGCTTTGTCCGATCTACAGCTGATGTGCTTACAGCCATCACTGAAACTGTCTACCAAGCTCTTCAAAATAATAGGGAAGCTTGTGCCGTGGCCCTAGACATCTCCAAAGTGTTTGATAGGGTTTGGAATGCCGGCCTTCTTCGTAAGCTCCAGGGTTATGGCATTACGGGTTGATTGTTTGACCTAATACAATCATTCCTGTTAAACCGTGAATTAAAGGTTGTTCTCAATGGATACTCCTCCAGTTCCTATTCTACGAACACAGGCGTTCCTCAAGGCTCCATCCTAGGCCCCATTCTATTCCTTATCTACATAAATGACCTTCTTGACACCATACATTCCCAAGTTGGCATCTACGTGGATGACACCACAATTTATTCCTGCCTCAAAAACAAATCTAGTGTCGCTGACAAAACTAACCTGGCCATGTGTCTTGAAAAGGACCTCCAATCGGTTGTGAACTGGGGCAGGAATTGGCTGGTCAACTTTAATATCTCAAAAACAAAACTGCTCTCTATTAATCACCACAGAGATCCTTCCCTGCCCTCCATTAGAATGTCTGACGCTCAACTTCTCAAGAGCAACTCTCTGCGGCTGCTCGGTCTCACCTTGTCTGCTGCTCTGAGATGGAACAAATACATTGAGTCCATTGCCTCATCCACCGCAAGGAAAGTTGGCTCCCTGTGCTGCGACAGGAAATTTTTCTCCCCAGAATCGATCCTTCAGATCTACAAATCAACAATTCACTCTTTCATGGAGTATTGCTGCCATATATGGTCTAGAGCCCCTTCTGTTTGCCTCGGTATTCTTGATAAGCTCCAGAGGCGGTTATGCAATATAATTGGCCCTGTTCTGGCATCTCGTCTACAGTCGCTCTCACACAGACGTGTCTTCGCCTCTCTCTGACATTTTTACAAATACTTTCATGGTAATTGCTCCAAGGAGCTGCATTTGCTGGTTCCCAGACTTCATGAATTCAAGTGCCCTACGAGGCTGGCATCCCGCTCTCACCCTTTCACTGTCGAAACTACTAAATGTAACCATCTCTTCTACTTCAATAGCTTCATGTCTCGCACCTCTCGCCTGTGGAACTCCCTTCCCTATTCCAGTTTCCCTGAGAGCTATAATCTCCAACTATTCAAATGTAATGTCAATCAACATCTCCAGTTGCCTTGATCTATCCACTATCCTTCTCCTCATCCTTTCCTCTATCACTCCTATCTGATCTTGCTCCAAATCTTCTGTAACCCCTTACATCCTAGTAGCTTCCTGCCTTGCTTGGGGTGAAACGCTTAAAAAAAAAAAAAAAAAAAAAAAAAATCATTTTCTACCCTCCAACCTCTCTCTCACAGGTGTGATGTGGCAAATCACTCACTGCTCTATCACTACTTCCATGGAAAGTGCTCAGATGAAACTCATTCCTTGATTCCACCAATTCTAAACTTCATGACTAAGTACCGCCACGGCATTCACATTGTAGCAAATCATCCTCATTCCCTGTGTGTTTTTTCTTTTTTGACAGACTAAATTACAATAGACTAACCTCTTTTCCTCTGTTTATCTCATCTTCTAGTTAAATAAGTTAAAAAGTAAAAGAGAATGATAAAAGTATCATTAGTAACACTATACTTGTTACATAAATGTGTACAGCTGTAAACAACCAAACGAGAAACAGCTAAACATCTTATAAACGTAAACAATGGAAAAGATACATATTCACCATGTTTGTATTTTATATTATGATACTAATATGTGAATATTACATACATTATTATTGGATACAGTCAAGTAAAAGATCAGTTTTATCAAAATCATGTTTATTCTCAGTACAGCTGTACTTTTTGACTACAGTAAATGGATATATAGTTTGGCCAATGGCATAGACAGGGCCAGCAGTACATACACTAGTTTTATATCTCATGTATGATGCAACCCCCTTAAAATTACCTTCAAAATTAAGTAATACACAAGTATATATGGTAGTTAAAAAAAAAGTGAAGTTAGCATAGACTAGAGTTGGATACAAATAGATTTATCATGGATAATATTAATTTATGTATTTACTTATATTGATAGAAAATAAAAGTGCAGTACTCTGAAAAGCAAAGCCAATTTGGACCAAGGTAAAGTATGTGCATGCTAGGAAAGAGGTAAAATAAATTTAAGTGCTTTTTATTATAACTAAGAATTTGTCTTCAAATTATAATGCACAAAAGTGTTGAGTGACCACTTAAAGTGACTATGGAATAGAGAGTTACAATTTTGCATCATGTCTGGAAATGTAAACAAAATGTTGCAAAACTGGTTTTCGTATTTCTTAAACTAAATAGAATTATGCAACTGCTGCAGTGACACTATCACGTAGAAAAGGAGAACAAGAATAAAAATAAAAAAAGAGGAACAAAAATCAAACAAGAACTGATTCCTGTCTGAGTTTTTATTTTCTTGTTTGTTTAAAATTTTGCTCTGTATTTCCATTGGTTAGTTTTTGTGTTTCTCCAATAATTCATAATTATTTCTTAATTTTGCCATGATTACAGGTGTACAATGAGATTGGGATTGAATTTCCTCTCAATTAATCAGGCAATCCCTATTTGCTCGTTTTCTTATGCAACTTACTTGACAAGTGTCTGTTAATTAAAAGATTTTCAAGCGGTACAAATAGCTTGCTGAACTGACTGCCATATGTATGTGTAGCTGTAAGTACTTTCATGGATTGTATATCTATATAAAGGTGAGTGTGTGTACAGAGGAATGTCTGCATGGGTATCTGTGTTTGAGACTGAAAAAGAGAGTGAGAGGAAAGAAGATAGATCAAATACTAAAGGCTACCCAAAAAGTTGAGAATTTCATTATAGAATGACTACCATATTTTTTGCTATATAAATCATACTTAAAAATTATGTCCATGAAAAATTACTATACATCATATACCCAAAAAGTAGGTTTACGGATAGAGATTATGGACATCCCTGTTTGACACACTGGTCCAGTGTTTCTCAACCTTTTTACTCTTGTGGAACCCTTGAAATAGTTTTCATGTCTCAGGGAACCTTACATAAAAATGATATGCTATTATTAATATGTATATTTAAGCAGCATATCTCCCTTCAAACATGTTGAATAATCTAGATATATAATGTCTATTTGTATTTATTTTAATCCTCTTAAATTCACAGATCAATTTTTTAGTGTTGTTATTAAACTGATTAAGAAAGATACCATAGTTTTGGTTATTTCTTTTATTTTCCCAAATACTTTCTATCTTATCTGAGATCAACTTCAGGGGTGAATTGATAAGACAAAAGAATTAATGTAATTGATAGTTGTGAATTTTTTTTGTAAATGTACATGAAACACACTATGTTATAGTCAATGTACAAATTAACTGTTAAGAGAATGTAAAGGAGGTAACTTAATTTATAATTTTATTGTTAATGTGTTAAAATAGTCAAGCTGCAATTTAAAAAATTTTTTTACAATTTGAATATCTCAAAACATTGCTTTTATAGGCATTTTAAAACATTGTTGTTATACTCATAATTAATCTTATTTAGTGTTGGTTGCTATTTTTTTTATAAAGAGCGTTTCAATAATTTGAAGTTTTTTTTAAAATTTTCATGGTGGAGCATACTTGTATTGCCAATTAATATTAATATCTATATATTTTTATCATGGTTTAATCATAGTTCAAATTCTTTAAAATTTTAGGTATTAGTATTTGTATCTGATAAAATAAGATTTTACATACATATATGGAAGTAAAGCGAGAGTCAAGCAATGCAAATGTGTAAAGAAATATTGATGTTGATGAATTACCATTCAGAGAAAGAGAGAGAAAGAAGGAGAAACTAGAAGAATATAACTTACTATAAATTTTGAGTTAAAGACATTGAAAATAGCAAAAGGCACATATAGAGTACAGGCACAACATTCATGTGTGTGTATATATATATATATATATATATATATATATATATATATATCAATCTTGACCACACTAAAATAACACTGAAACACAGGTTCCTGTTCAATCACCATAATTGAGCCTAATTAGTAACTAGATGTTAAGGTGCTGTAAGCTTGGATGTGTGGGTGGTGTAATAGATAATGGCTTGGAATTGTTAATCAGAGAGTCGAGTTCCAATTCCAGCTGGGTTTGTTATATTCACTTATATGCAAAATACCATGAAAACAATATGAATTCCCCTCTTCTTCTCACAGCTTGTATCACTAAACTATTATTATCTCAAAAAAATTCAAAGAATCTAAAAAGATTTTCTGGCTTTAAATAAACCTGCAAAAGGTTGAAAATGAATCATCCAATACACACTAAAATAAAGATGCCTGCAGAAATAGAACATAATAACAATATTCATCCAATCATTACAAAGTCCATTCCCAAACATAAACAATAACAAACCTAGTGATGAGAAAATTAAGAAAGCTATTAAAAAACTAAGGAATAATAAAGCATCACTTGACACTGAAGCTGAACTTTCAACCTGAATTAAATAAAAAGTTTCTCTATTTTATGAAAGAAATCTGGAATCTGAAATTCATTCCCAAAAAGTGGGATTTATCACACTTTAATCCATTATGGAAAAAGAAATGTAGCCATCAAGACACTCATACATACAAAAGTATCTCAATTGGATCCATTATGGTGAAAATATTAATGGATATTATGTTAACTAAAGTCTCATTGATTTATAAAAATCACCTCATGTCCAATTTTGGTTTTTGTTCTGGTAAGAGATGCAATGATGGCATATATGTCATCAAACAACTCCAATTTTTAATATTAAAATTTTTTAATCATATCATTATTATTAGTAGTATTATTATCATTTTCACTATTATTAACATTATTATTACCTATTATTATTTTACTTTTTATTACTATTATTTTACCACAGTATACTTATTTTTTCTATTTTGATTTTATCATTAACTAATGTTTTTAAGCAAAAAAAAAAGAGTTACCCATTACTCACCTTGACTTTTAATGTCTGCTTACTAAAAACATTCGTAAACTTCATTTTTAAGCTGAAATTAGATTTTCTAATTTTTCATTTTCAATTCTAATTGTAAGCTTGAACCTAATTTTAAATTCAAATTTAAATTATAGTACTATTAAATATTTAACAATACCAATAACTTAACCAAATAACACCACAAAACTGTGAAACCCAGAAATATTAACCAGTTGTACTGTCAATGTTTATATATATATATATATATATATATATATATATATATACACAAATTGGTTGGGTTTTGATCCCAGCTTGAAGCAATCAAACATCTAGCCATACTGAAGAGCTGTGATACAGCGAAACAGTCTGTCTCTGGATGACAATATATATATATATATATACACACACACACACACACACACACACACACACACACACACACACACACATATATATATATATATTAATCAGTATCACCCCAAGCAAGGAAGTACAGCTACTAGTATGCAAGGGGTTACAAAGTGTGGAAGAAATTAGGAAGAGAGATATTAATATTGAGCAGGAAGAGGAAAGAGTACTCAGGAGGACAGTAGATAGCAATTGACATTGCATTTAAATTTTTGCAGATCAAAGTTGGCTGGAAAGCATGAAGTTAGGAGAGAGTTCCACAAGTGAGAAGTGTGAGATAAGAAACTGTTAGCCTAGAAGTTATGGCTACATCTAGCTAGCTCAACTGTAAACTGATGAGATATCACTACCAGTCTAGTATTGTGCTTAAATTCATCCAGTATAGATACCATAGCAAAAAGCTCATCTGAACAATTACCATGAAAGTATTTATAAAAAAAGCACAGAGAGGCTACCTTATGGCAGTGGGCAAGTGACTGAAGCCTAGCCACCAGATCAAGATCAATAATATTGCTGATCCTTCTTTGGATCTTATCAAAGAGCTCCAGGAAAATAACAGGGGCACTGGACAATATATAGTAGCAATATTCTAAGCATGGGCAAATGGTAGACATAGATATGTAAGATAGAACTGAGAGAGAAAAATTGTCTTGCCCAACAGAGTGAACCAAACCAACTTTCTTAGCAGCTGATTTAGCAGTGGATTTAGTCTTTCATGCTCATGTCAGCTGAAAATGTTGTTGGGAGGATAGAGACCTTGCATTTAATTACATTACAGAGATGCCAGTAGTACTGAACCATGGATAGGATTGCGGTTTTGTCTGGTATTTCCAAGACGGGATGAATCGTCCATTACTTCCAATCAGCATGAAAGAGGTCTTATGGATAAGAGGTTCCTGTTTAATTGATCCTTGGATGAAGATATCAATAGCTACCACAGTGCGGTCTGAGTTACTAAGAGGGCAATATTGTGAAGCTCAGCAAGAGCGAGGAGAGGAGGTAAGAAATAGGTCCAATAGAGAGGCATGTTGCTCGGTTTGGCTAGGAAAATGAGTGAGGGATTGGTCAAAAGAGAAATTTAATGTCTGTATATTAGCAGCATCAGTATCCTTAGAATGTTTCAGCCACATGTCATGGTGGGCAGTAAAGTCACTGAAGATAAAGATGTTTACAGATGGATGGAGAGAAAATGCCTTTTCTATACTGTCAGCTAATGCATTTAATATACAGCAGTCTTGCAAAGAGGGGAAGGAAAAAGAGATATCTGACAGAGTTTAGTAATGAAAGACAGAAGCTCATGAAAGAGTACTCAGTGGCCTTGAGAGACAATTCCCTGGCCATTAGAAGATTATCACGGATGTAAGCACCAAGGCCATGCATGTGAATTCTGGAATCTTTTTGGTAAAGAGGAAGATAGCCTGAACCAAGAATTAATTGGTAGCAATGGAAGAATTCAAGTTGCTTTAACAGAGAGCAAAGATATCTGGTGACTTTTCCAGGAGAAAAGATTCTATACTGCAGAAACTGGAATGGATACCATGAATATTGGAGAAAGACAGATTGAGGGGTGGGGTAGGTGGTTTTTTTGTTAGCTGGTTTAGTTTTATTCCTTTTTGTTGTGATTTCCATGAGATATGTTTTGAGAGAGAGAGAAAGAGAGAAACAGACCACCATAATTGACACTATCTGATGTCAATGGTAATATGAATCAGCTAGTGCGTGGCTGAGAGCAGAGCATAATGTGGCCTCAGGGTTGCCCACCAGAAATACATGCAAGGACACCTACCCATGCGCATCATGGTGGCACTACAGATACCCTGATATTATGTGACTGTTGATTAGAGCATCCTCTCTAAGTGTTTCCAAAGAGTTCAGGCTTCTAATGACCAGCCAGAAGCAGCAGCCTGCAAACTGCCAACTCGGTACCCTGATAATGGAAAGTCACAGCCACTGGTTAGTTTGGTTACCAAAAAGTTAAGACAATAAAATCATTGAGAAAGAAAGAAAGAAAGAAAGAAAGAAAGAAAGAAAGAAAGAAAGAAAGAAAAAGAAAACTGGTAAGCCATATCCTGAACAGGGCACAAGATATGAACCTCTAGTCCTGTTACATGGACATGGGAGGAGTGTGGACTGGATGATAGGTAAGCCTATTGACTCCTATTAACCTGTTAAAAAAAATTGGTAAAGAATTCCTATTAATTTATGACTAAGTATAAGTTCTGATGTCTACTAGCAACAAAAAAAACTAGGTGAGGGTAACACTTAATTTTTCAGAATTCATAAATAACAGTGGGTAAGCATATTCTAAATATATATAAAGTCAGAGTTTGCAAATTGATAAGGGATAAGAAGTTGTGGAGAGCTATGATCAATATGCCCCTAATCCTGCTGCAAATGAACCAATGCCAACATGATGCCATAGAGAACTGAGTGACTTGTAACAAGCAAATACTACTTATGCCAAAATACAGTAATGAGAGTAGGTTCTGTTTATCAATCCAGTCATAATCATTTGTGTATATGACTTTGATCTGAGGAGTGACATCTTGAAAATTGTATTCACCCATGATATACAGGCTCAAACCCCGGTTTCATGGAGGTGGAGTGCATTACAACTCTTGATCAACTTTAGTATTTTGTGAAAGGATCATTGAAGGGGTAGAATATTGTTGAACCCTTCAATAGCAGGATAGCCATGCCAGTGCTAATGAACAAATGAGCTTTGCGAGATGTTCAACAACAACTGCAACAAAACTGGCAAGCAAAGACACCAGATCAATTCCTAATTGAACATGATATGTGATATGATGACACTCAATTTATTCAGTCAGCCAAACTGTAACTCTTGTTGCAAGTGCATCAACAAGTGCAAGAGGTGTTTAATAAGGTATTGCAGGATAGTCATCTATAAGATCACAAGAGTACAGGCCTGCGTTAAGCCCCAAAGAGGATATACAGTGCATTAATATGGGGGCTGAATACTGTTGATACAGTCCCTTCTTTAGCAACCAGGGTAAATATTTGTCTGTATATGTGATGATTTACTGTAATTCTATGATTCATATTTTTACTCTTCAATGAAAAGAACGCACACATTCAGTGCATTGCAATTTTAGTTTCTCTTTATTCATTTCAGTTATATGTGCAAACATGAAAACTTATAAGCATCTGTGCAATTCTTTAATTTTGTTTTTATTAAATAGAAAAAGAAAAAACTATAAAACAAGGAAAAAGAATTATCTAGAACTCTGAATCATTTGGAAAAATATGACCACAAAAATTTTAAAGTCTTTTATGAAATATTTTTAAAGGATGAACAACGCCCATCAAACATACACACCTATAGATACACACATACATATGTGTACTTACTTACATACATAAACATACATACACACATAAATTGATGAATTTTGTAAGAAAACACACGGATTTTTCTATCTGGTATGACCTTGATGATTAACTGTCTTTATCATGTAAGATAAATCCTTGTGCTAAATCTAGATGAAAATCTTTTAAGATTTGAGCAGATTTTATGGAAAAAAATAATCTCCTGCTATATGCTTAGGATTAGAAAATTCCAAACAAAATCAACTGTTGTGAAGGACTTTATATATATATATATATTTTTATATACTGTTTTCATTTCAAGTTTTAAAGAGTTTAAAATATCAAAAACAATCTTGTAAGTGTTAGACTTAGACACACACACATACACACACACATTAAGGATGCTATACTCTTATGTCGCCAATACAAGAGCAGAATGATTATTTTGAAAAGTTAATTTTCTGATCCCCATTGTAATTATATGAAAACCATCACATTTATTAATTTTGTACTTTTTTGATCCTTTAAATAATTTTCTGATCTCCCCTTTTTTAAGACTCTTCCTGCTTATTCCCTATTGAAAAAAATTCTGACCCACTCAATTATTAAGCACCTGCCCCTGCATATCAGGCAAAAACACAGTGATAGTCTAAAAAGAAAAAGAATTTGGTTTGACAGGTTATAAAACATTCTTAAAAACTAATTAGCCTGTAATTTTGAAAAGAGATTTGATCATCCGAAGTGCTCTTTAGAACACTGAACTCATTCTTTTTCTTTCTTTTTAGAATTTTGAAAAGTTATGATGATTCCAAGTGTTGTTTGGTCTACTGAATTCATTCTTCTAAAAGAGTCTGTGGGTTACTCCACTTGATTTCACCAAATTCCCATTAGGTGGCTCTGTTTAAGTCTATAAAAGGACAAATATTTCTTTCTTCTTTTTCTAACATGTAGAACATAGATAAAGGTGTCCTTGCTGGGGCACATTCATTTCCCTGGTCATTTGCCAACTGAACTCTCATACACAAAGCACATTCTTCAGTGAAATGGAGATTTTTAGATATTTGAAAAACACAAAAGTGCTGTTTAGTCATAACATCTTTATCTGAGAAAATAAATTTTTATTTATATCCTATAATACACTTGTTATTATTTGAAACATGTATCAATTGAAATTATACCTCTGAGTGTTACTGGTACCGTGTACCATGTAAACTAGTACTATCTGCTTTATAGTCAGGTCATCAGCAACTAAACCAGTTCCCTTACCAGGCTTTTCTAGATGCCCAGAGGATTAAAAAAAACAGTCAAAGGGTAGATGAGTTTTCTTATAGGGTTAATAGCCATCTAGAACAATGGAGAAGATTGAACTTCACAGCTATGTATGCAGCAAATGTGGTGATGACGCAACATTGATGAATGGAGAGCTTCCTCAACTGAAGTCAGCAGCCAGACCAGAAGAAACCCTTTGATGAATCAATTCTCACGTATCTGTGACTAAGGCAAGCCTTCAAGTTGGAAGACATCAGTTTGGGTTTGAGCTGGAGAAGGATGGCATCTGCCAGGTCTATTTGCACAAGGCACACTATGCATGAATCAATACCTCTTCAGCTATCAAACCAGATTATGAGTGCGGAACTGGCCAGGTGCTCATAATCACACCCAGTCGTGATCCTATGACCATACCCAGTCATGTTCCTATGACCACACTGGTCATGTCCCTATGATCACACCCAGTCGTGACCCTATGATTACACCCAGTCGTGTCCCTATGACCCCAACTGGTCATATTCCTATGACCACACCCAGTCAAGAGACTGATGATGAGTATCAGTTGGAGAATAACGCTACTCTTTACTTGTTTAATATTTGCTAAACTTAGCACAATATCAAGTGGGAGGAAATAAGAAGATTGTGTTGCACCAATCTTTCACAAGGGGAGGATCTACCTACTTATAAATTCAACTTTCAAAATGCTGCCTTTTACTTGGATTTCAATGCTGATGACACATAACTTTAATCGAACTTCAAAACACGACACATTCATTTACTCTCTTGTGCTCTGTTCATTGTAATACCATATTCTATATTTGCTTGGTTCAATCAAGGATGGATTAAAGCTATTTGATGCAGTGAGCACAGACCAACAATGGTCCATCTTTCAACCCACACTTAATAAAAGTAGGCCTAGAGTTACTACATAGCATAATATATTGATATAGATATTTACATCTTTATGTTGTAAATATTAAATGATCAATGAGAAATTTAAGAACTTCCACATCACATGAGACAGTAAAATTGACACATTTCATTGATACTCCTATAATAGCAGGCTAAGTTTAGTAAATAAAATAAAAATATTTCTTAAAATCCCCTGAAAAGTTTAATCTTCTTAATGCCTCATTAACATTAACACCAGCATTCTTAAGAACAAGCCAATCAATCAGCTAAATTTGTTTCTAAAACCAGACATTTGGATAAACAAAACAAAAGATCAAAGACCCTGTACCAAAATGAAGGGCAATCCTACACACACTCAGCAACTTACAAACCTTGATATAGACCCAGAAAAATAGAGCTTTGAGATCAATTCTCTTCACACTTTTGTCAGAAAGCCAGACAGATGGTCCACTCCACTAAGTCTCTCTCTCTCTCTCTTTCTCTCTCTATTCCAAAATACTGCAAGCTACAATTTTGTCATACAAAAGGGTACAATTTGTATTCATAAAAAGAAAATAAACCTTCCAAAAAAAATTCATTCATTTTGAATATAATACCAACATTCTGTGGCAAGCTCCACACTGCAAACCTATGTGTGATGGCCAAGAAGCCAAGTCAGCAATTTCAGACGTTCATTAATATTCTAGAAAGCACCTTAAATAAAGCCAATTAAAAAACTTGTTAAAAAGAAATAGAAAAGGAGCATGGTTTTCTTGGTTTAAGACTCCTATAAAAATAATATGATTAATACTCCTATAATAATAAGATAAATAATAGGATGAAGACTCCTATAAAAATAATAAATATATATTTATATGTTTTATGAAAATCTATGACTAAGTGGAAAAATATTTTTTGTGTGACACATTTTATTCTTTAGGACTTCATCAGACTAAAAAAAAAAAACAATTATTACTTTAAATTTAAAATTTCTGCATCCCCTCTCCTTTATGCACATATGGAATCACATCAACATAGACATTAGTTCAATGGAGTCCTAAAGAATGAAATACGTCACAAAAAGATTTTCCACTTTGTCATAATATATACATATGTGTGTGTGTGTGTATGAATATATGTATGTATATTTGGGCAGCAACTTTTCTTTTAAACATCTTTCATTAAATATAGCAGGCAAGGAAGATTTAATTTTTTTTATTGAGTTTTTCCAGTATCCTTATGTTTTTCCATTTTGTAAGAGTAACAGAGTACAGAAATTTTTCATAATTTTTATTGTCCCAAGCACTTTCAACCATTTCTTTTAGCCATTTTCAAGAGGTTATGTTTTTTGGTGTTAGTTTTTCCTCATGTTTTGACTGTTTAAGTTGAATTTTATTTTTGTAGCGGTTTGAATAGGAGTGTTTATTCTGAGCATTTTGATTTAGCTGGAATTCATATGAGCACTTTCCATTTTTAAAAACTTTTAAGAGTCCCTTCCCACTGTTAAATAAGGTGGGGCTGATAGTAGGAGAGAGATGTTTAATGTACAGGGCCTCTCTAATAGTGAGATGTTTCCAGTAATGTGATTTATATAGAATTTTAGCATTTTCAACCAGAATTTTTCTTAAGGTTTCTTGTAAATTGTGGGTTGACGGTTTTTTATAACACTTTGATCTGATAAGTGACAGGTGAGGTGTCTACTCAAGGAGGTGGTAGTATCTCTGATATAGGTCATTGATTTGTGATAAAAACACAGTCCTGTACTGGGCAGTGAAATTATAATGTACTAGCGGCCATACCCAGCTGGTCGATCAGAAAAAGTGTTCAATTAGAATGGAGTAAAAACAGCATCATGTTTAGATGTAACAGAGTCTATCTTCTTCAATTACTTTAAAGTAATTTCATTAAAAAACATTTTGACTTAATGCTGTTACTGATATAACAAAAGTAGTCTATATTTATTCAATCAAAGTTAGCCAAGGACATGGAAGGTTAAAACAGGCAACATGAAGACCCACTTCAGACCACAATTATTTTGGAGTTTTTGAAATTCAATTTGTCAGTGTGTTATGAGGGATGTAAAAGAGGATACATTTATAAAGCAATTGTTGTTAGATGAAAATTAGTTGAAAGATCAACAAAAAATAAGAAAGAAACCAGTAAAAATCGCCATTTTTTGCTATTTATGCAGGTTTTCACTATATGGGTGAACTCAATTATTAATTTAAATGACTGTTAAACAATCAACTTATTGTTGGCTACAATTGGGTGAAGTTTGTATGAGATTGTTTGAAAACTGAAAGATTTAGTTTAAAATTTGTGTTGAAATCAAATTTTTGTTTTTCATGGTTTTTTGCTAAATGCAGTGGCATAGAAATAAAAATGAGGTATTGTTGAGCTCATCATGATGTAAGTAACCTACATACTGAGTTTGAATGAAATTGGAGGAAAAAGTTGAATTTATTGATTTTTGATCGACTTTATTGATTATTGCTTTTTTTTAAAAATAACCGATTTTTTATGCTAAGAACCTATCTCTTACATTGTACAATGTAAGTGCCAAGTTTAGTCAAAATCAGTTGGATGGATCTCAAGTGAAAAGGTGACAGACAGACATCCTCTGTTTTATATATATATAGATAATGGGATAAGTAATTTTTGCACATATTTTAATGCAATGTTCCCCTTACTCATGAGGTTTTAACAGTTATCAGTTATGTGCATTTCTTGTCCTTAATTGAACTCTGATGAGAAAGGATTAATAAAACTAGTTAATCTGTTTCTTTCTTGTTAATTAAATTTGCATTTCAAGTTTGCCATTTTAATGTAAACATTTTTTCTTGCTTTTTTTTGTTATTCTTTTCTGTTGTTTTCATATCTGTTTTAATTGCTTTTAAGAAATCAAAAAGTTCTTTTATTCATTTTAAGTGCTTCTTTTTAAGCAATTTGTATGATATTTTTGCTACATTTAAAAATACATATTGCCCTTTGAGCTGTGTCTAATGGTTCAATAAATAAAAGATCAAACAGGTTTCTCATTTTGATATATATCTTCAATTATCATCTGTTGTGTCATGAGAGGACTTCATTAAATGGTCATTAAAAATGGTCATGAAAAATGGTTGAGAGTTTTCAAAGGATATGTCTACAAGATGGTAAAATGGCAAAAAAATCTCCAAAAAAACAATTTGAAGATCTTTTGCTGTCAGCAAAATTTTCATTTAATTCACAATCAAGGTCATTCATGGGTAAATAATCAACAATTTGGATTATCTTTGTTCTTAATATTCACCATTGCATGTTATGCTCAATATAATTTGGGTTTAAGATTTAAGGATTAAATACTAATCCAGTGATATGCTAATCTGATGGTTAAGTCTTGAAGGTCAATAGATTAAGAATCTTTAAGTTTTCATGTGTGAATTAAGTTCTTAACATTATTTTAAAATAAAATAAAGATTGTGGGCCAAGGTTTTGGTATAATGAGCTAAATTGAATAAAATTTAAAATTTTGAACAAAAATAACTTTCTTAAATCTAATTCCTATATTGATTAATAAGTTGGAATCAATAGCACAAGCAGCCTGATTATTCTTCAAAAAAACCCAAGTACTCTTCAAAGAATTCTTACGCTGTTATTATTTTGTCCTTAATAATTCTGTATTTTGTTTTCTTTTACATGGTAATAACTTTTTATTCCCTAAAATCATTAGAAACAGGATTTATTAAAAGATCACACACACATTGCTGAGTATGACGTGAGCATTACTGTTCCAACCAGAAGACTTGGGTTCAAATCTCACCATAGTCAATTAATCAAGGATGTCATTTTTTGATAATATTGGCGCAGGAAGAACAAACCCAGTGTATGGCACTGTTGGAAAGTGTCTGAAAACTATACCATGGGTTGCCCCTATCCTTGTAGATGGAATTGGGTAGACAAAATAGTTTGGGAGCTGTTGATGGTTGTGCTAGTAAAATCACAAATCATCATGTAATTGGCAGATAAAAGCTCTTTGGTTCTGGCTAGCAATCTATCTAGAAATGGTGTCTTGATTAAAACTCCCATCACCTGCAGGAGGATGTTTATATATAAACATCACAATGATTGAAATTTTAAAAAAAAAGAAATGGTGTGTGAGTTTTTAACCTATCACAGACAGAAATAGCGCGACAGGATGAGAATGATGATAATGATGATGTGTGTGTATGTGCATGTATATGTATGAATTCTATAGATTTATCTGACTCTAATTAGCAGATCTGTGCCAATCCAAGACTTCAAATCAAAAGATAAGTCATTTGAACATTTATCTATATATTCACTAGATATCTTTCTCTCTCTCTCTCTCTCTCTATATATATATATATATATAAAGAAATGATATATAACTTTTTTATATATCAGAAAAATTGTAGGATTTGTTACAACTATTTCTAAAATGATAAAAGATTTAATTAATACAAAACAAAATAATAAGTAAAATCTTGAAAGAGTAATTTACTCTATCACCTGTAATAATTGCCAAAAGAAATGCATTGGAGAAACCTCAAGTAATTTAAATAAATGATTATATGACCACAGAAGCATCTTTTACAAAACAACACACTGAGTGCATTAGTTGCTTACCACAATGTACCTGACCATATTTTTTATTTAAAAAATGCTACTTTAATTAAAAAAGAGAGCAATTTACAAAGACAAAAATATATAGTAAGTGCTTTAATTGCTAGATCTTCCACAGTAAATTTATGTCCAGGTTCTTAAAACTTTCACCTTTCTTAGCAGATCTCCTATTATCACAATTTGATATATTTAACAACAAAAGTGATCAAAAGTGTAAACAAAAAAGAGAAAGAAAATGAAATCGGCCAGATGATAAACCCAAACACATTTTTAAAAACAAATTAATTTTAAATTTCTCCTTCCCTTCTCCTTCAAGTATATGGGTAATCATTTTAAGTTCAAAGTTCATCTTTTTGTTCAAGCACTTTTGATTGTTTCAGTTATTATCAACAACTAGGTGTGAGAAGGACAACATAAAAGTTCTTACAATGCACTACACTCTCTCAGAGGTTGACTTGCCACTTGTCAAAACTTTGTGCAATTCATGCACATATCAATCATTACATCAAAAGTAACCAAAATACAACTATAAACATAAAACAAACATTCGTAGATAAGACTAAAATAGTATACAGAAGATACAATAAAGATATAATCAAAATTTTCTCAACTATAAGTATATTAAAGAAAGATCCTACATTAAATAAAATATCTTTCATCAGAGGAGTCAGTATTTTAAAGTGTGTATAAAATATTTTATACGCATACAAAATAATATGTATGATGGACTCTTTCGTGTAACTATAATTTTTATAAGACAGGAGAGTCCATCATACATAAAATAGGGAGTTACTTTTCAGTCACCCTTTATATAATATGTAATATGTATGAATATTTGATACATTCTTTTCAAGTACTTACAAGAATCCATTTTGTAAATGGCATTACTTATGTAATGTGTTTCTTTGAAATTCAGGGTTTAAAAGAGAAAGTCCAGTATTTAGCCAACTAAACTTTCTTATCACAATGACAATACCCAGTTGTTGATAATGACTGAGATGGTCAAAATCACAAAAACAAAACAAAACATGAACTTTGAATTTCAAACTTTAAAAGAATTCTTGCTGTAAAGAGATACCTTAAAGAAACCAATTTTATTGTGAAAATATTGATTTTTGTGTGTACATATATATATATATATATATATATATATATATATATATATATATATTTACACACACAAGTCAATTGTCGCAGTGATATCTGAGTGGAAAACGGAATCAAGTTAGCAAGGGTCTTTGAGGAGGTATTTTTGGAGAGGGGTCCAGTAAATGTGGGGCTGATGGACAGTGGCACTGCCTTCCACTCAGCAGCCTAGAAGCAGATTTTAGAGAAGTGGGGTGTGAGGCATTTCTTTAGAGTACCTTACAGGCAGTAGTGGGAATAGCATTGTTGAAAGACATCACCAGACAATTAAAGCTGCAGATGAAAAGAGCCAAATTTCACCACAAGAAGCTGTCTTTTGGTATAATATGTTGCCCAAAACAGGCCAGGATGCAGATTCTGTACTGCAGTAAGAAGTCTTCAAATATGAGTGGCAGCACCCAAGAGCAGAGTCACGAGCCACAGAGGAGAAACCGACTGATATAAGAATTGGAGAGGAAGTGTGGGTTAAACCACTTGATGCCCACTACACCACCAGCTGGGAAAGAAACACAGTGACTGACATTCAATTGTAGATGTGATGTGTAATGCAACAATTCAACTGATGATGGCAGGTAGGCACAAAGAAAACCGGTGTCGCACGTCCAACCTTCTCACGAGCTGAAAGCCCTCTGATCTGAAACAGCAAAAACGAGCCTGCTTTATACAGCCGTGGACCGACCACGATTTGCATGCGAATGACGAGACAACGAGATTTCGCGTTAACTAACCGAGACCGCCCAGTATAAAACGTGGGCGCCGCCATTTTGGTTTTCTTTTACCGTTGGAAGGACCAGAGTTTGCATACTGCGCAGATTCAAACGCGTTTCCGAGGTAAGCCATTTTCACAATTTTCCCCACAGTAGAACAACATGTTGGTTGACAGTATTCCACAAAATATTCTGGATATGCAACAGGTTATCAAAGATGAATCTAATGATCATAAGCAGAGGGAAGACCATCAAGCCTATGAGTGTGGGAAGATCGTGACGGGAAAGGCATCTTCCTAGTTGGGCAAGTGACTACAACATGGGATAAGTGATCGTAGAGACTCGGGGCAGTGGGGGAGCATGTGATGGGATGGAATCATGAGGAAGGACATCTGGAGACGTTACTGCTCCAATCTGAGGTGCCCATATGTCTATCATCTGAGCAAGTGATTGGTGATTTCCCATTATAAATAGACAATCATGGAGATAAGAGATCACTCTTTTGGGTTAGATCATACTGTATGTACAGTTGTGACAGACAGGGGAGGAATGAATGACAAAGCAGACATGGGAAAGAGAGTGAAGAAAAATACCATGAGACTGGTTTAGATGGAAGAAATGTCCACTAAGAAATTGTGTCCCAAAAACAGAGTTGTTAATTTCTTTTGACCACAATATATATATATACATATATATATATATATATATATATATATATATATGGAAAACACAAAAGGAAAACTTATCTTAGCCAACATGTTTCATCCTCTGAAAGAGGAAGATATGAGTCAATTCAGTTGTAGAATCATATGCAAATTAGATAGACAAGTATAAAAAGAGAACAAGTGGCAAACATAGGGTTGCTATGCCTAGAAAACTCGGTTGCTATTCAGGACACAGTAAACTGTACTATGACTACTACTATGCAGGGAGATGTGCAAAATATAACACCAGTAAAATATCTGTGCAAAATCTTTCACTCACCTAACTATTTTGGTTTTCTTTTTGCTGCTGTTGCAAATATTTTTTTTACAGCAGCATTGCTTTTGGTACATAGTATGAAAATTCTTACACAGAATTCCTGCATTCTTTTATTGCTGGAAATCATGGCAAAAATTATCAATGAAGAAACCAGGACAAAAATAATGAAGAGAGGTGAAAGAAAGCACATGACATGGCAAAACAAGTGAAGTTTTGGAGGTGAGAGCTTGATGTTTTGGAGATACATAAAAATTGGTTAAACTATCTGTAGTTTGAATAGTTCTAAATAAATCTAAAGGAGAATTTGATACTAGACATTTTTTTTAATCATTTCACCCCAAGCAAGGCAAATAAAATCAATAGGATGCAAGAGATTATCAAGCATTAGAGAATATGAGAAAAATATATTTTTAAGGAGAAAAGATAATAAAAGAACAAGGATTAAGAAGACAGAAAATAACAATTGATATTGCATTTAAATTTTAGAAGATCAGAGTTGACTGGGAAGCAAGAAGCCAGAAGAAAGTTCCACAAACAAGAAGGGCAGTAGAAGAAACTGCTAGTAATTTCAATTGTAAAATGATAAGACCTTACCACCAATTTAATACTGTACTTAAATTTATAAAGTCTAGGTACCATAAAGGAAAGTTTATCAGAACAATTACCATGAAAGTATTTACAGAAAAGGCACAGGGAAGCTACATTACAGCAGTGGGAAAGTGACTGAAACCAAGATGCCAGGTCAGGACCAATAACATTGCAGATTCTTTAGATTTTATCAAGAATCTCTAAATATATAGCAGGAGGACCATATCAGATGTGATAACAATATTTAAAGCAGGGATGAATGGTAGATTTATAAATATGTAAGATAGATTCTGGCAAGAAAATTTGTCTAGCATGACAGAGTGAAACAACTTTCTTAGCTGCAGACTTAGCAATTGATTTGATATACGCTTTCCACTTCATGTCAGCTGACATTAGTTCGAGAAGATGCAATGAGCCATTCTCCTGGAGGTTAGCATCAGCCATTCTGATAGAAGCTAAAAAGGGTACTCTCAGATGATTAAGAGAGCAGTTTTTGTTTTGTTTTGGAGGCATTCAAATTAACAAGCCACTCCTTACCCCATTTAACAACAGACTGTAGGCCATTTTTGAGGTTAACTGTCAATTCAACCTTATAGACTCATAGATTTGGATAAAGATGAGATTCTTCAGCATGACTCAGCTCCATGTCACTAATTGCAGGTCTCACAATAGAGTCTTGTTAATGTTGATGTCTACTTATTGAAAGATTGGCCAACTCAGAGGCCAGACTTAAACACTATTAAGAAAATGTGGGTAGCACTAAGAAGTTTTTTAAAAGGATCCACACAATCCTTAAAAAATTGTGAGAGCTTGGCTGCAGAGAATGGCCTCTCATACCTGTGAATAATTAGTACTCATCTCCACCTAGGTGCATTGAAGCAATTATTCAAGCTAAACAGAGACATGCAAAATATTAACGACTAACTTCTTTTTTTTTATAGTAAAGTGAATAAACATGATGCAATAAATGTCTGTTATGAACTGGATTGGTTAAGTGAGGTGGCCAAAAACATTTGCATGGCCATTTTTGGGGTGGTGATCATCTCGCCTCTTCTTCCCTCATTCAAAACCCCCTACAAAAAAGACTCCAAGACAGCCAATGTTCCATCTGCAGGAAATGCAATCTGAAATATCCTCTTATTAGCTGGTAATTATTAGAAATGTCTTTTTGGGAAAATATTAGAGCCTCTGATCAATGCTAAATTGGTAAAGCATCTTACTTGACATGACCTCCATTTGGATAAACAATATGACATTCATTTCCCCAGGTCTACCATTGATGTGTTAACAGCTATCACCAAATTTCTCTATCAAATTTTAGATAAAAATGATGAAGCTCAGGCTGTGGTCCTAGATATCTCAACGGCATTTGACAGGTTTTGGCATGTTAGCCTTCTCTACAAGCTCAAAGGCTACAATGTCATTGGATGAATATTTGGTTTAATCCAACTGTTCCTAACAAATTGAGTAATGAAGGTCATGTTTCTGATCTTCAATAAACTTCACAATGTCATCATTTTCCAACTAGGTATTTATGCAGGTGACATAACTATTTACTCCTGTCTTAGTAGAAAGTTCGACAGGTTCAACAAGTAAAACTGGCAACTGGTCTAGAAAAGTGGTTAACTAGAGAAAGGAATGGCTTGTGAATTTTAATACTTCCTAAACAAAACTGCTTTCATTTAATTGACACAGATAACCTTTTCTGTCTGCCATAAACATGGCTGATGCTAATCACCAAGGGATGTTTTCCATTGACAAAAGTGATTATATTGATTCAATTACTAGGTCTGCTACTAGGAAAGTTGGTTGGCTGTATTGTGCTGGACAATTTTTCTCCTCAGAATCCATCTTGTATATTTATAAATCTATCATTTATCCGAGTATTGAATACTGGCACCATATCTGGTTTGATGCTTCTACTATATATCTTGAGATTCTTGACAAAATTCAAAGAAGGATTTGTAATGTTATTGGTCTTGACCTGGCATCTCAACTTCACTGACTTTCTGTTGAAGCTTAAATAAGCATGGAATAATACAACACAAAATGTACGTTAACAAAATGTATTGAAACAAAGAATAGGTACACAATATTTACAGTTAGTTTGGTATATTCTTGGGAAGACTGTTCCTGCATAATGGGTTGACTAAATCGCAGTCGGGCAGAGTCTCTCGATTCAATTTCTTAATCTCTACTATCTTCCGTCGTCTTCCGGTACCAACCCATATTTATATGGTCGGTACTCCACTTATGTAAATTAGGTGTATCATACACAACACTTTCCCACTGACATGACATGGCTTCACACTGTCTTTTCTACAAATATATTTATGACAATTGTTCTGATCAGTTTTCCTCCTTGGTGCATTGCCTGCATGAATTTAAATGTGCTACTAGATTGGCAATTAGGTCTCACCATTTAACTGCTGAATTAACAAGATACAACTGTCAGATCTATTCTAAAAGTTTCTTCTCATCCATGGAAATTCTTTCAGATTTCTTGCTTCCCTGCCACCTACAATTTTCAAACATTTAAATGCAATGTCAATCGTCATCTTCTGTCTTCCTGAACCCTGCTCTTTTATTGTCCTTTTCCTCACTTCTCCTCACTAAACTGGCATTATCAAATTGCTTGGGATGAAATGATTAAGAAAAAACATTTTCAAATACCCCTAAGCTATTGCACAATTCTGTATGTATAAAATAACTGAACATGAACTTATTAAATTATATAGAATTGAAAGAAGATATTAATTCATGAAGTGTGATTCAGAAAGAAAAAAAAAACTTAGAAAAAGTATTTGAAAAGAAACCTATTATTCATATTTTTTATAGAAAATGATGCAATTTCCCTGTCAAAGAAGGTTTGAGAAAAATCAGATCAACTTCAGCATTATTTACATTATTCGGACCATTGTCCTCATCTTTGTTAGTTATCAGTTATCTCCTGTTAATTTCCCTCTGAAAGTTCTCCACTGCCTTAACCAGGTATTGATCCTGTCACTGGATCTAACCAACGCCTTTATCCACTGTGCCATGTGACCCTGAGGACATCTGTGTATGAATTTCTGGGTATTATAAACCTAATGTCTCAGCAACCATTTTTACAAGTGCTCATATTGCAATTTTTGCTGTTACCATTGTATGTTTTTACCAGAGCTCATATTGCAACTTTTGTTGTTGTTATTGCTTTTGTCTGGCACTCCTTATTACTGATTCCCTTAGTGTATTCATTTCTATGCTTGGTTGGCTCAGGAGATTTAACTAACATCCATTAAACATGGCACGTGGAACTAGAACAGTCTACCCCATTGAGCAAAATAAAGGGTTCAGTTCGACATTCCAAACACCTGAAGAAGGCCAGAGCATACAATGGCCGAAATGTTGTAATAAATATGGCAACAAAGATAAGGACAATAGTCCAAATAATGTAAATAATGTACATAATACCTCATCTCAGAAATATAGACAAACTTTGGCACTATTCTTAATATATAAAAAATGCTTACACACATTTTCTAAAAAAATAAAACCCTCAACCACATTTTTTGACCAATTGGGTGTACAAAAAATACACTGTCACTTTGTAAGAAATTTGTGGAGCTAACAAGCGCGTGGATGTCTACATTAGAACAATATAAAAATGAGAATACTTTTAAACTACCTCAGAACAGTTTACTTGCCCGGCAAGATGAATACAGCTGCGCCTCACAGCAGCCCAACCCTTTGACTGCTGAATAAACAGTATCAAATTATTGTTCTGAACTTGGTGATAATTCTTTTAATGCCATGCAACTGTTGGTATTTCACTACAACTCACAAAAAAACAAAACATGAACAATTCAATTTTTGTTTTCAGATTTTTACACAAGTTCTTGTATTGTAAAAGAAAAGGAAATAAAAACTTCTTTATTTTGTAGCACACATGTTGTTTCATTCTATTAACATTAGTACATTTTTCAAAGACATTGTCAAAATTAGAAATCAACCTGCCTTATAAGAATACAAATTTCCACTTCACAAATAGATGCATGTTTCTAATCTTTGTAATATGAAAATTAAGAATGAGGGAATAATATGCATTTTTAGTTGTTCAATTAACTGTACAATAATAGTTTTTCATTCCAAAATGAATCTTTCCTATTTTAAGCATGAAAAAAAATAAAAGTTTTTTATTTAAAATTCTTTTCCTTAAATGCATTTTCTCACACTTTTCTTCATCTTTTAATTCTGTCAAAATTGTGAGTCAGTCACTTGTACATGTTAATTCATTACAGTGTGAAAAAAACCTAACCTAACAGTCTTTTAAGCATTTAAGGTTTGAAGAAGAAGATGAGAATAAAGAAACACACAAGGAAACATTTTCCATAATGTCACGTAAAACTATTTGTCGAGTTATGCAGTGTCAAAAAATAACTTATTTCAAAGATTTGTTTTAAATATTGAAACGAAAGCAGCACCTTACTTATGTGGGCAGAATCTCACCTGAACTTGAAGGAATGTTTGATTATAAAAGGGAGTGACTGGATAAGTAACTGTTGAAACTGCTGGCTTCGTACAGGTTGGTGCGGGGTGATATTTACTTAGAACTAGACATGAAAAATACAAAACAGTTTAATGTGAATTAAAAGTGTTTGGCTGTGAGTAGAATTTCTTAGTCTTTGTTTGGCATGGGTATACAAACGATGACATCAAGGGAATACTGAAAATGAACTAAATGGATTTATAGATGAAAAAGACTGACAATAATTATTTACTTTTAACAATTTCAAATGTATTTAAAATGGATGAATGAAGAAAAATGTATCTGTTATTTCCTAGATTTTCAAAGAACTTAAGCTAAATATTTACAGGAATCAATCTCTTGTTAAATGTTTATCACTTATGTTTGTATATTAATAGATCAATATCATATCTGAAAATGATTTTAGAAGTATGATCAGGTGAACATCAAATTTGAATTGTATATATGTTGACCTGATAAGCTCTCAGAGGAATATAAGGTTACTTAAACTAGCCCCATACTGAGTGTTGCGGTGTGGTTTCTCTAGCAAAGTAGGTTTATGTGGGTTGGAGTTGCTAGTTCTATAGCAGTGAAAGCAAAACAAAGAACAGGCACACACACACACACACAGGGTGCAATAGATGAATTAATTAAAAAATTAAAATTATACAAAAATGAAAATAACACTGAGATCTCAGATATATTTACCAAAATTACACAAAAATATCTTGAAATACTAAAGAGTAAATTTATTCAACAAAATTGCCATTGGCTTCAACCACAGACTCCAGACTACTTCAGAATCTCTTGCATCTCTTCTGGACAGTCTCCTTGTTTAAGTTGGTGAATGCATTATTTACATTATTTGAACTGTTATCCTCATCTTCATTGCCATATTCACGTTTTGGCCATTTTACAATCCGGCCTTCTTCAGGTGATTGAAATTTTGAACCGAACCCTTCATTTCATCCACTGGAATAGATTGTTCTAGCTCCACATGCCATGTCTCTTCCAGGTGTCTCAATTATTGATTATTATTGTCTGACAGCCATAACTGGATTCTCCTACTTGTGTGGCATGGTGCAGAGTCCTGTTTCCAGACATAGGGTCTTCTAGCAGCCACTCTCTTCACCCAGGGCAGTACTACCTCCTCAAGGTATTTGATGTAGGCCTCCATGTTGAGTCTGAGGCCCAGTGGGAAGATGAATGGAGGCATAACTTCACCAGTACTAGCAATCACTCCAAACACCTTTGCAATCACCATTAGACTCATCCAACTCTTTCTGAATCCTCTGCACTGTCCTTAAATTGACAAAAGGTTTTCGAATTTCTGGCAAATTGAATTGTGCTCTTTTTCTCATTGACACTGCCCAACTGACCCTACTATACTGATCAGTTGACAAAGTCAAAAACAAGCAACACACATATGCAAAATTAAAATGGCAACAATTTACCCATTGAACCATGTATATAATTTTTTTTTGTTTCTATGTGCATATAATAATTATTGTTATTCAATGAAGCAAATTCCAATTATTGCCTTCCATAGTTTTTTTTAACTCCTCAGGGTTGCATGGGTAATTCAACTAATTCCTATAAATAAACTTCTGATGTGATATTCCAAGTAAATCCATTTACTTACCATCATATATACTTATATATAAGGAAGAGAAAGAATTAGTTGTCTTGAATGACAGAAGAGTTGTTGATTAGTTTATATGCAATGTAGATTAATCAGATTAATCTTAGTTAACTTTCCAATTAATCTCCTAAAGAAGATACATATGCTTAAGATGGCTTATAGTGTGAGATTATTACTTGAGAAAAGGCTTTATTGTAAATGTGTTGAAAAGTTAATGGAGTCTATTAGAAACATCTTAATTGTACATATCCTGAAGAGTTAATGGAGTCTGTCGTAAATAAGAGATAGACTATGATACTCCTTTACAACACGGTATTCAATTACAGCCCCTTCCCCGGATTATGGTAGTCAGCCATATTCGAGAATACCAGGAGCATGTGTGATGTGAACATTGCTTGTATTTTGCCAAATAAAGCTTGGATGAACTTATCTTCTGAGTCTCAGTCTTCATTCTTGACAGAGCCTATGTTAGAAACATCTCAATTATTCATACCCTGAAGAGTTAATGGAGTCTATGTCAGAAACGTCTCAATTATTCATACCCTGAAGAGTTAATGGAGTCTATGTTAGGAATGTTTCAATTCTCCATATACTGAAGAGTTATTGGATTCACTGTCAACAAAAAGTGTTTTATGTTAGATGTTTTAATTCTCAATATGATGAAGAGTTAATGGATTCTTTAAATCAAATGTAAATTTTGTTGAACTGTTAATGGCTTCTGTTTTAGCAAAATCAATATTCTTTACATATCGAAGATTCAGTGGATTTTAGCAAATTTTACACAGTATATAGAAATGTTAATTGGTCCTGTTTTAGTGAAGAGTTAATAGATTCAGAATTAGGAAAGTCTCAGTTCTTCATATGGTAAAGAATGATTCCTATTTTAACAAAGTCTCAATATGATGAGCAGTTAATGGATTTCGTTTTTGTCAACTCTAAGTACTAAATAGTGAAGAGTCTATGGTAGGAAAGTTTCAATATGTTGAGTTATAAACCTGATTGTGTGTGGGTGATTCTGTTGAGGCACCTATACAAATTTAAGTGTTTCTATTCAGGTGAAAAGCAACCTTGGCATGCATTATGTAAATAAGTCCATATGTTTGTACTCAACCTTGAAGTGTTAATTAATGAAGTTCATTCCCAAGTGGTTATTCTCAACTGAGGCAGTACCTCTTCTGAAGGGAACTAAGAGGGTTAAGCTCTGGTGCCTAAGGAATCTCCCAAGAACAATTTGAGTCGTTCATTTTTGTTCTCTTACCAAAGCAGCCATAATATCTCAAAAAGCAACAATATGTTGAAAAGTTGATACGGCATCTGTTTATATTTCTGGGATGAGGTTTTATATACATTATTCGGACTATTGTCGTCATCTTTGTCGCCATATTTATTACAATGTTTCGGCTGTTGTACGCTCTGGCCTTCTTCAGGTGTTTGGAATATCAAACTGAACCCTTTATTTCACTAACTGGGGTAGACTGTTTTAGTTCCACGTGCCATGTTTTTTTAATGGATGTCAGTTGTCAGTTATCTCCTGTTAATTCCCCTCTTCAAGTTATCCACTGCCTTAACTGGGTATTGAACTCACACTCTTTGATTCCTGTCACTGGAACTAACTAATGCCTTTATCCACTGTGCCATGTGTCCTTGATTATGAATTCTTGGTTATTATAAACCTAATGTCTTCAGCAATTATTTTTTACCAGTGCTCATATTTCAATTTTTGCTGTTATCATTTCATGTTTTTACCAAAGCTCATATTGCCATTTTTGTGGTTATTATTGCTTTTCTCTGGCACTCCTTATTACTGGTTCCTATGTTGTATTCATAACAGCAAAAATTGCAATATTAGCACTGCTAAAAAATGATAATGAAGACATTAGTTTTGTAATACCCAGAAATTCATACATATGTCAAGGACACATAGCACAGTGGATAAAGGTGTTAGTTAGATCCAGTGACAGGACCCAGAGAGTGTGAGTTCAATACCCAGTTAAGGCAGTGGAGAACTTGGAGAGGGGAATTAACAGGAGATAACTAACATCCATTAAACAAAGATGAGGACAATAGTCCGAATAATGTTGATAAAGCAGGATATTTATCAAGTTTTAACTGATCTGGATTTTTTAATTGGAAGAAGACGACCCACTTTTGTGTGCTTAGTATATATCTACTAAGTTTGAGAAATCAGTCTTGTTGAGTTGAGACTTTTGGATGTTTGTAGTTGAGTGGCAATAAAAATAGGTTATATCAATCTATCACAGATAAATTTATTTCTCAACATATATTATTTTCTTTTTAAGAGTTAATTTGATAAAGAGGAATGTAGTGCTAAGTTACATTTGGTAATGTTGCTTCCTTTTGTGCGTAAGGAAGAAAATATATTTTGGAATGAGTATGACTTGTAGAATTAAAGTCCCTGAAATCAAATACTTTCAAGGTAGGCTGAGTTTTTGAGTTGATCTGAAAGTAAAAAAAAAAGAAAAAGAAAAATATTATTACAAATGAAGGGCAAATTGAAAAAGTTCTTTCTCACTGTTATCAACTCTCAGTTAATGATGTTGGGTAGGATTGGATTTCTCCTTGCAACTGTGTTAAAGTCTGAACAAAATGGTGGAATTGTTGACTGCATTCTTTTGAGTCATTCTGTGTGTAGCTATGTGCAGTTAAGTGTCCTTTTTAAAAGATAGGCCACCATAAAAGTGGATTGGACAGATGTATTCTTTGTAAAGCTTTTCAGTGGCTCAAAAACATTTTTTTTTGTTTTGATAGACATTGGACTGATTTTGAATATCTAAAATTATTACTCTGATACGGTTTAGTTAGTTTTTAATTTTCAATGTGTTATGAGTTGTTAGATTGAAACTTTCATTTGGAATTTTTTTTTTAAGTTCTCTAACAGTTTTCATGAAATGTAAATAGTAAGTTTAATGGCTTCTATATTAGTAAAATCTAAATTCTATTGGAAAGGCTGTTCGTTTCTGCATTCTCTGTTATGTTGGAATTATTAGAATGGTTAGTTTTTTGTCTGTCTCGCTCTCTCTCTGCAATAAGTTTATTTGAAATGCTAAAATAGACACAGTGGTCTAAACAAACTTCATTCATTTATTGATTTGCTTCTAATTTAGCTCATTTTATAAAAAATAGGAAAATGTCAGATTGAAAAATGATGAATATTTTCCAATAGTCCAATAAAGAAAAACCTTTTCTTCCTTATAAAATAATTTCTATTCTTCATGATGTGAGAATTCTTTTTTATGTATTTAAATAAATTTGTGGTTTAGTTCAAAAAATTTAATTTATTTGGTCAATATGTAATAAATATTTATATTTCTTTGGTCAATATTTAAATAAAAAAGAAAAAAAATAATAAAATGATAAAAACCAGAAGCTTGAATTATTGATTTATTGACTTGCAATTGGTGGAAATTTGCAGTTTACTTCTGTACACAAAATTTGACTTATTTGGTCTGTAAATAAGAATTCAAAAAAAAAAAATAAATAAATAAAATAAAATAAACAAATAAATAAAATAAACAAATAAATAAAAAAAATAACAGGGAAACAACATAAAATGAAGTTTAGATTATTGATTTATCAAAAAATAGTATAAATCTTTTTTTAAATTGATGAATTGAGTCATTTTTCTTTCAGTACTTCTGTTATGAAACATTATTGCAAACATTATTGACTGATTGATATCATTTGTCTAAAAATGTTCATTGTTTTTCTCAGTGTTCATTTTAAAAACATATTTGTAGTAATTGATATATTTTTTAATGTTGAAGATGTAAGAAAATAAGCTACATTTTCCTGATGTTTTTCTTTTTATTTTAAATTAATTCAAAAAACTTTATTCATCTAATAAATATTACACATTTGGATGAGCATCTCTTCTGGTCTTTACAGGACTTCTTGTAAGGAAGAAAAACAATTCCCATACAGGCTGCAAAATATATCTCAAATAGCTGAAAAATCTATAACCATCTAGGAGGATGTAATTATGAAGTTGACTGAAAGGGGGGAGAAGATTATGGAAAATAATAAATATATTTATTGTGAATAAAGCTGCTAATTTGACTAAGAACAGAGGCAAACAAAGTTTTCAAGTGTAAATGACGGGTTGTCATCATTTGTAGAGGAAAAAAAATGGAATGAATAAAAGGAAGGAATTTCAACAGAGATATTTTCTTGTACTTTTAAACAAACTAATAAAGAATTAACAAAAAGGGAGAAAAATACACTGATGAGTAAACAGCTGAAAAATAGGAAAGGCATTAAACTTGGTTGTTAGGAAATGTGTCTTTATGTAAATTTAGTCATAAGCTGAATTGTGGGAAAGATATTTTTACCAATGTAGACAATTTCCTTGTGTTGGTGTTGCTCCTATTACATGCTAGGAGCAAAAAGAGAAAGATATGTTTATAGAACTTAAACAGTGCCACCTAATAGTGTCTTGGCAGACCAAGTGGGGGTAACCCTCACATATTCAAGAAAGTTCATTTCAGAAATAAAACATGTCTTTTATTTTTATTTAATAAATCAAACATTTTTAGACACCTATATCTTAAATACTAAAAAAAAAAATAAAAGATAAAATTGTTTTATAAGTGAAGAGTTTATATAAATTTTTGTATTTATCTATACGTCTGAGATGATGTATTGTAATTATTTACATTATTCACATTGTTTGGACTGTTGTCCTCATCCTGATTGCCATATTCATGTTTCAGCCATTGTACACTCTGGCCTTCAGGTGATTGGAATTTCGAACTGAACTTTATATTTTGTCCACTGGGGTAGATTGTGCTAGTTCCACATGTCATGCCTCTTCCAGATGTCTCAATTATCTCCCTTTAACTCAACTCTCAAAATTTCTGTTCACCACTGCAGTAGCTGAACACTTTGGGTCAAGTCACTGGATTCAGCTAATGCTCACCTGAAGAAGGCCAGAGTATACAATGACTGAATACAATGTTTTGAATATGGCAATAAAGATGAGGACAACAGTCTGAACAATGTAAATAATGTAATTTTTGTACTTTATATTTGAACAGTATTTTAAAAAATTTTAAATAGTGGGAAGCGTAAAATCAGTTGAAGGGGAGACCATAATAATAATAATGTCATCTTCACTGTGATTATTTGTCAATAAAACATTACCAATTATCATTAATTTTATATTCATATCTTTTTTATCTTAATTTTGTTTATTTTTTGTCTCATAGTTGTAGAATGACCATCTGTGTAATTGCAATTGAAAGCAACGGAAATCAAAATGGAAAAATAAGAATAAGAGTAAAAAATTAATGATAAACAATAATAATGTTTACTAATTGAACAAGTAAAAGAAATAAATAAAATTAAAATACACAGTACCAATAAATCTTGCAGAGTGAAGAATTAATTGAATGTGAAAATGTCTTGAAAGAGGAATAGGGTCAGGATTGCATTTCGTTTAAGAACAAAAAAATGCTTAAAAAACATCTAGTTGCAAAATTTTTGTTTTTACATTTAAGTATAGTACAGTTGCCCCTGATTTATCTATTGTTTGTCTCACCTGTGAAAAATTGCAAAAACATATATTTTATAAGTTTTACTTAATAATGGTCCCAAAATTTAAAAATAGTAATGCTGTAAATCTGGAGATGCCAAAGAGATGTTGTATGTTGCATAATACTGCTGGGACAGTTTTATCCCACCTGTAAAACACATTGGATCTAAAGAGTAGGGCTTAATGAAGACCTAATGAAGACATTAAAAAAATTATAAAAAAAAAGAATTTGCCCAATAATATCAAAAGTGAAAAGTTGGAAATTCTCAACTTATTCACATTTGGATTAATATCCTTATCTTTATTGTTATTATAATGTGTTGGTCATTGTGTCCTCCAGTCTTCTCTAGGAGTTTATTGAGCATGGTAACCTACAGGGAAATTTTGAACTGAACTTTTTATCTAATCTATGGGGATAGATGTGCAATCCACATAAAAACATCCTTTGAAAACACAAGAAAACAAACAGAAGAGAAGAGACCAAAGAAAAGCCAGAACTCTCCATTCCCTGAACCCTCCTACACTACCATTCAGATCCAACATAGGATTCATTTCACATAGAAAGAAATGTCATTGGGCATGCCAATACTCAATATCGAGTCCCAATGATAACGATGGTCAGAATTAGTTTTCTATCCATTATGTAACTTTTATTACAGTAAATTATTATAAAGTCTTAATCTTTTATTGTGTTTAAAAAGATCCTTGCTGAGAATGGATCTTCTATGAATCACAAAACTTTTATTGAAACATATTATAATTATTCTATTTTATAATTACTTACTTTAGTAAATTTATAAATTAAACTTTATAATAACTATATATGTGAAAATTTCTCCAATTTAACCAGTAGAGAAGACAATATTTATGAATAAAAATGACAATAGGAAAACTGGTAATTGCTGACACGTTTCGTCCAATGTGGACTTTATCAAAGCAAAATATGAAAAAAAAAAGTATTATTATTATTTATTATTATTTTTTTTTTGTATTTTGCTTTGATAAAGTCCACATTGGATGAAACGTGTCAGCAATTACCAGTTTTCCTATTGTCATTTTTATTCATAAACTATATAGGTATAGAAAAACATATATATATATATTTATAGAAATAAATTTAAAAAAGAGACTGACCAACACAAGGACTGACCAAAATTCTTGTTAAAAAATTAAAAAAAACAAATGAAAACTACAGACAAAAGTTCATTTTCCCCATCAAGACATTCATTTCTGTAGTTCACTGCTACTAGCAAGCAGAATTTTTTTTTCTCCTGATGATGGCCATGTTGGCCGAAACTAGTCGAGGAATATAGGTATTCCCTGTGATAAGGAAAGATCACTGTATAAAGTTTGTACCCTCTGATTAGAAATTATCATTTTCTATAATGAGTTAAATTAAGAAACTAAATTATTTTGGATGGGTGACTATCTGAGAATTTGAAGTTTTTTAAACAAAGATCCGTGTCAAATGTTTACCAGGAAAAATAAATGTATAACTTTATATTGATTTATTTTACAAACATATGCACATGTACATACATATGTATAAGTATTTTGGGGACCGAGTACAGTTTCTGGAGAACTTTTAATATTTTGTAGAAAATAGGTATATGCTTATATATAGGTCAACTGAACAGTTGACCTATATTCATTGACTGGGGATATGTAATGTCCTTGGATGCTAAGAAAAACCAATATTAGATTACTAAAGGCTAACAAAGATCCTAAGAAATCCTTTTCTTTTTGTTACAGCAAAAACAGCACATCATAGCATAAATTTTGTTAGGGCAAATACCTTTGTTTTGATTTTTTTTGTTTTTTTTTACGGCATATCAACCCCAATGGGTTATTTAATGCCAACAAAATTTTCATTGCTGGTAATATTTTGTTTTGTCAAAAATCTATTTCTGGTAATAATTTTTTTTTTTAAATATGTTGCTGTAATAATTCTTTTTCAAAAAACTATTGCTGGTAATATTTTTTTCCCAAAATGTATAATTGGAGCAGGGTTGGAATGGACATAACCCATTATGAAGGCCCGCATTACCTGACTCTGATTGACTGTGGACCTAGACGGTTTTCCATCTGGACGTTGCCAGCATCATCCGACAGCTGGAGATGCTATTCTGCAAGAGAAGGCCACCTGCCAAGCTGCTCATCAACAATGGCGCAGCATTCTGTGGGGAGGTGTTTGCGAGGTTTGCCGAGAACTGGGGTATCCGACTTAGATTTCATTGTGCCTATCAACCATCAGAGAATGGCATTGTGGAGAGATGCCATCGCACCATCAAGCCTATTGCTGCTTGATCGGGATGTTCCATTATGGAGGCATTATATTAGTATAACGTGATGCCAAAAGATGATGCAACAGCATTGCTGATACCATCCAACACTATATACCAAGCCCGCATAAAAGGTGTCAATGTTGCACCACCAGCTGAATGCACAAATCCTGGAGTCTACAGAGCGGGAGATGCAGTTTGGGTAAAAGACCCCACATAGTCAATTTTCAACGCAATTCAAAAATGGAACAGTAACATGTGTCTATGGCTCGCATTCAGTTCTCATCAATGGAATGCCATGCCATATCAGAGGCCTCTGCCCATGCCAGAGGTCTGCTTCATCAGAAGATGACAGCAGTGATAAGTCATTTAAAAGTGACTCATATCTGCCGCTGTTTTTCAATGCAGGGCCAGATTATTCACCTACGGAACCAGCGGAAACAGATGCTGGAGGCAATGATGATGATGCCAGTAACAAAAGTGACTAAGTGGGCACAAATGCAGAAGAGACGGTCTGAGCCCTTCCACCTTTACATAAAAGCACTCAACGAAGGCGACCGTCATCTCCGTGCCATTTATGTGATCAGGAGATCAGGGAGGAGTGTAGAAGAGAATGTCACCGTAAGTTAAGAAAGACACTGTCTCGGGGCTACAAGAATTCGTATGTGTATGCAAGCGAGGAGGACAGTGTTCGTTTTTGGAATGCTGTGCTGTTTGTGAGTTGGTTGAGACTGGGACAAAGATCAATTTGGTTGGAAAGCATGAAGCCGGAAGAGGGTTCCAGAAGTGTGAGAAAAGAAACTGTTAGCATAGAACTTATGGCTACATCTAGTAATTTTAACTGTGAATTGATGAGATCTTGCCACCAATCTAGTACTATGCTTAAATTCATAAAGTATGGGTACCATAAAGGAAAGTTCATCTGAACAATTACTGTGAAAGTATTTATAGAAACGGCACAAGGGAACTACATTATGGTGGTGGGAAAGTGACTGAAACCGAGTCACTGGGTCAGGACCAATAATATTGCAGATTCTTCTTTGGATTTTATCAAGTATCTCTAAATATATAGCAGGAGCACTGGATGATACATGGCAGCAATATTCAAAGCAAGGGCAAATGGTCTATAATTCGACTGGCTTGGCTCTATCCTGGGTCATTCCCAGGCTAGTTAGTACTGTCAACTGATGATTATTTGCTTTCTGCTTCATTCCTTCATCTGATTCTCTCTCTTGCATTGTGTTCCTTGATCACAAAACAGTGAAGATTGAATTTTTATTTTGAGTACTGGGTCAAACCGTGGCAGAACCGTGCTACAAAAGGACAAAGAACACTTCAGCTGGTGATAATAAAAATGACATAAAATAATGAAGAAGGTCGCTGGATTAACTTTCAGTTGGTTTATATAGTTTTTGATACAATAAAATTAACCCTTCTCGTTAAACTATCATGACGCTTTGTCTTTTTCTTCTAAAACTTGGAGCAGATTCAATTAACAAAGAAAAAGGTCAGCTGGGAATTCTCTCAGCAGCAGATCGTGTGAGGTTCAGCAGCTCCTTTGTCTGTTGCTGTCTCTTTCCATCTTTTGCTTCAACTGCTGGGTCACTTAAGTGCTCTGTTTATGTGTATTTTGCTTGACTCCCACTGCACCTCAGGACTCATCAATATTCATATCAATCATTTTCTCCAATTTTGGAGAAATGACACTGATCTACAAACAAAGTGTTCAGTTATTCAGAACAATATATTCTTTGACAACAACTTTGTTTATTATTCCTTTCTATATCCTAATGACAATTGGCCTGCAATTGGTTACTTATTCAAAATAATTTTCCCGATAACAAACTTTGTGTTTATAAATTATTTCTATGTTCCTTCATATTTTTAATCTTTCCAATTCCTATATAGGATTTTCACCTGAACCCTTTTAATCTTAATTTTATACTACTGGTGTCATAATAGTGTCACAGGTAGACTTTTATATATTTAAGGCAGATTCTGGCAAGAAAAATTGTTTAGCACAGCATAGTGAACCAACTTTCTTAACTGTAGACTTAGCAATTGATTTGATATACTCTTTCAGCTGACATTAGTCTGAGAAGACGCAATGAGTCACTCACCTGGTGGTTAGTATCAGCCATGCTGATGGGAGGCAGGAAGGGGTCTTTCAGATGATTAATAAAGTGAAGTTGCATTCTGAAGGTGGTAAAATTAACAAGCCATTCCTTGCCTCAGTTAACAACAGTCTGTAGGTCATCTTTTAGATCAGCTACCAATTTGACCTTATTGAGATGATTGAACTATCAAGACAGGAATAAATGGTTGTGCAAACCTCTATCAGGTTTTTTCAAAAAAACATATCAGATTAATATATATGATAAATTTAAATCCACAATAATAACAATACAGTCATGGGGAGCATTTCAGTTATCATATTAAGTTATTATTGTTTATTATTAATGGGAAAGTAAATAATGAAATGGAAAATATCCTTTGTTATGCATTTCATCCTTTGAAAGAGCTTCTTAAGACTAAATTTTTTTTTTATCAAGGAAACCTTAGAGGGAAGGAATTAAATAAAATAAACTCTAAATGTAATTCTACATCGAGAAATACTGAAGATATAGGAATTTTTAACTTTAAATTATGGTGTTTGCCATATCTAGATATACAGGATCCTCCCCCCACCCAAATAGACTCCATTTAAAATATGAATATCTGAGTTAAGTACATGTTACAGGCAAATAAAATAGGCTTCATGTTGAACAATACAAGTTTTATTTATCAAAATTCGAACAAGATAGTCAAAGGGATAGAGATTTTATAACCAATTTCACAAAGTTTCACAAATGTTCAATATATGTAACCCCTGTGACACGACACACGTCAAGTCAGTAGTCCAGCTCTTGCCAAACATGCTGTAACATTCCTCTTGGCTTGCAGGAAGAGGGAGATATAGCCCTGTCCTTTCACATAGCCATATAGAGAAAAAAAAAAAAATCACATGAAGTCAGGTGAACGTGGTGGCCATTTCAACAGCACATTGTCATTATCACAGGTACACCTGATCCATCTTGCTGAAAGATTCTCATTGTGATAAGTCCACACAGTCAACTTAGTTTTTACAGATTTTGTTAAAATTTGAGATCATTTAAGCAAGAATTGTCTGTGTTAGTAGACTACAAAATAATGTCAATGTGTGTGTGTGTGGGGGGGGGAACCACGATGTATAATGTAGATGACCCCAGTTTTCGACTGCTTTTATTTTTAATTGATGTTACTTTTATCCCACATTGTAATCACAGTAATTTTGTTAGGAAAGGACATGTTGGATGATCTTGGACATACTATCTCCCTTAATTAAATGTAATTATTAAATCAAAATTATGGTCTGACATAGGATTAACAATGCATTGAGTGAATAAAAGACCCCTTTATCTTATTTTATCTAAATTCCTAGATTTTTAACTAGTATCCTTATCTTGATTGTTAGTCCCAGTGTTTTGGCTGTTATACTCTCCAGCCTTCTTCGAGGGTCTGTTGTATTTGATAATAATTTTGAACCATTCTTTAATCCATTACACTGTTCTCATTCTACACTCTATACAAGGGGACATAACTCATATCAATTCTTCCTACTTAATTTGTCCTTTGATTGTTTTTCCACACTGATATCTAGATTTTATTATTTCCATGACACGATTAGGGATGACGACCAGATGCACTTAATATTATTTTGTTATAATCTAGTTGCCTTGTGATCGTGTTAATTGCCTGGCCTTGAAATTCATTATCTGTTTCACTAGAAAAAAGCAAATTTCTGAATGAGTTTGGTGCCATACTTGGCATCCATATGAAAGACTTGATTTGACAAGGCTATTTCAGAACATTGCTCTAACTTTTAGTTTAATGTTTGGGGGGTTTGCTGGCAATTTGTTATGTTGGACAAAACTACTAACACAGTATAGTCTATGGTCAATTTCCTTATTTGCTCTACTACAGCAGATACTGTATATATTCAAGTATAGTGTTGGTTTTTATGAGCAGTTTTTTTTTTTTTACACACAAAAAATAGATGTGCTATACACAGGTAATTTTTTTTGAAGAGGTTAAAAATCATGTATTTTTGGTTACCAGTTGCACTATAAACAAGTTTTTTTGTAGAAAGGTTAAAATTCATGGCAAAAAATTCAGAGGTCAAACTATACATGAAGTTGGCTTATACGCGAGTATATATAATATTTTTCAGTACAGAGATTTACATTGAACGTCGACACCTTGTTATTACTTGTGATTGCATGTTTCTGTCACATCTGGTCTGGTGCTTTTGACTATGTATTTAGAGATTTTTGATAAAATACAAAGAAGAATCAGCAATGTTATTAGTCTTGATCTGGCATTTTGGTTTCAGTCACTTTCCCCCACAGCCATATTGTAGCTTACCCTTTGTCACTTCCATAAGTATTTTCATAGTAATTCCTCTGATGAGCTTTCCTTTTTGGAACCCAGACTTTATAAATTTAAGTGCAGTACTAGATTGGCGGCAAGGTCTCATCATTTTAAAAATGACTTAAGCATAACAAAAAATTAAACTTAATTTAATGTGTATTCGAAATGCCATATTTAAATATTTTTAATGTCACTAGTGAAGATGAAATAAAAGTTGAGTAGGTGGAATTGAAATAAGCTTTTCAAATTAGCCTTTAAAACAATCAAAACACCATTCAGAATTAGTGTGTATAAAATATTTATTCAAAATTATAACATCACTAGAAAATGTTATAACATGCATGTTATAATTTTGAATAAATATTATTTGCTCTACTCTTAAGAGTAGTGTTTTTGGTTATCGGAATTTTATTCCATTTGTACCAACTGTGTAGGCATGCATATATATAATATTGTTACCAGATACAAGATATCTCAATGACAAGTAGCTTGGCATTTCATAATAAAAAATATCCTACCTAGGACAGTAGCATTTAGTATTGCTTTCATTTTTTAAAGTTTGTAAATTATCTTTTGAATTTTTGCTTGAATTTTGACAAAGATTATTTTCAGCTTGCCTCATCTTATTTACACATTTTTGACAAAGATTGGAATTTTGCTATCAGCTTGCCTCATCTTATTTACACATTTTTGACAAAGATTGGAATTTTGCTATCAGCTTGCCTCATCTTATTTACACATTTTTGACAAAGATTGGAATTTTGCCTCTATCATTTTGACAAAGATTGGAATTTTGCTATCAGCTTGCCTCATCTTATTTACACATTTTTGACAAAGATTGGAATTTTGGCAAAAGTCAAAATTTTGAAGATGCAATATTTTGCGCAGAGTGTTTGATCCAGGCTCAGTGCAAACTACCAATTGTGCCAGAATTAATTTTGGTAAATATTGACATGAAATCCATTTTATATCACTGAACCAAAAGTGATTTAGTTTCTGAACTTTCTGTATTGCAAATTGCAAGTATTTAATGAGAGAAAGCAGATATTTGATGAAGTTGCATTTGTGAGGCTAGTAGAGGGAAAACTTTGCAAATAACTGCATCTATGTCAGTGTACACTGGTTGATATTGCAAGAGAAATCATATGATTAATATTTATAAGGATGAAAAGTTCAACTAAACTTTCATAGCAAAATAGCAATGTGACAATTGGTTTATTTTAGTAAAGAAAAAGAGAATGCAATTTCCTTTCCTATCATAATGAAGAGTACCATGTCCCTTCAGAACATTGGCGATCATGACTCTCCATAATTTCTTGTCCTTTGTAGCTCTTAATGAATTTTGTCTTATTTCTCCTAAACACTGTTCTGCCATCCATTTACTCAAACTCATTAAGTATGTTATGCATTGTTTTCCTGTTCTGTGAGTATTAGATTTTCCAAACCCTCCTTCCTCATTATGTGCTCCAGAAATTTTAACTGTTGCTTCCTGATGTTTAATATAAATTTTCGTTTTGTTTTCATTTTCTCTAAAGAGAGAGAAAAACAAATTTCTTTTGCGAGATGGTAGATTATAAAATAATCTGATAGTCTGCTGTTCTGTTCAGACAAGTCCAAGAAAGATGCTAGTATCTTTTTCTCATTAAAGTCAATCAGCATTTGTTTTTTTTTTATGTAAATACTTACTTATTCTAATGCAATGGTTAACGAGTTGTGAAAACCATTTTTATAGTAATGAGTTCAATAGTGGTCTTATGTGACACAAAATTATACTCAAATATCTATAAATTCTCAATGTTTTTTTTTTTTTTTTTTTGAGAAATCAAAATCATAGGAAATGATCCAAGGTACATAACTGGCAGAGTTATCCCCCCTCGCATTTTTTACTGATGTAATATTCATTTATATTACGATTCTTTACAACAAAATGAAATATATAAATATATTATTCGATCAAATTACAATATTCAGGAAGACTTATTTTACAAGTTCCTTTAACAAAAGAAAAATAGACACGTTCACTTGTTTAGTGGCTAAGGACTGGTGGCAGTTAATCTTGTATTAGCCTGTAAATAAAATGTATGATTTCCAAGCATATTTGGAGGAAATAATGCCTATTGATTCATAGCTATGTCTTTTGACCCCATAGCTATAATACCAGCATATTAGTAGAATCGTTACAGGCTGTTTATTTTTTTTTTTATTATTTAAAGCACCACATATACCCGATAAATACAGTTGATACCAACTTTTGTGCATATTTGATTGTGAGGACATTTTTTTTTCTTATCCAAATAGATTTAATTGTACATAGAGAAGCAAACTTATGAAAGTGAAATCAACATTTCTGTCAACAATTTTCCCACATAGGTATACTGTAAAAAATTATTAATGCCACAGGTACAATCAAGTAGGTCTGATTGTACCTACAATAAACATTTTGTACTACCTGTTAACAAGCTTTATCATAGGTACCAAGGGTTATACAAAGTTGCTTTTGCTGTTTATGAAAACTCAAATGATAAGCAGACCATTTGTTTATTTTTGTAACTTATCCTCTTACAATTGACAATTATGGTAGTCATCACAAACCAGGTTTATTTGAAGTATTTTTCAAAATAAATTTAAAAATTTCCCCATAATTCAGTCTTTTAGGTCAGTGGTATCAATTTCAATTCCCAGTGGTTGCCTGCAGTCTTTCATCAGGTTTTTATTCAAGTAAATTGTTAAATTTATTTTTCAGTTTAATATTCAAAATTATTAAGAAACAAACAAAAGAGGGGGCCGAACTTTGGTGTTAAGAAACAAAGGGGGCTGAACTTTTGTGTAATATAGATCATCAGGCAGTGAATGCTGGACAATTTTCTAACTGATGGATAGAGGACTGGCGGAGGCAGCACAAATGTGGTTCTACAGAAGGATGATGAGAATACCCTGAATTGAGTATGTGATAAATGGGGAAGTTTTAAGTAAAATGGAAATGAAAAGGACACTTAAGAGTAAACTAAAATTTCTGAAGCACATAGTGAAGATGCAGTGTTTAGAGAATTTGACTGTCACAGAACATATTGAAAGCAAGAGGTGAGCAGTGATTGCACACAAGTGTGCAGTGTGATCCTCTTAAGTGTACCGTGAAATATTGTCACATTTGACCAAACATTGAAGAAATCAAGAAAAAAACACCAAGAACAGGTTTCACACAAAATAAGCTGCACAAATGGTTGAATAGAAACATTGAAATAAAGTTCATATTTGTGTGTGTACTTATTTTTTTTAATTTATGGCTTTATTTCATAACATTTAAATGTATATCCCACTTTAAAAATTTTGCTAAGTGTGCAGTGATATTTTTCTTTGCTCCTAGGTGTGCTGTTGCTTAAAAAGGTTGAGAAACACTGAAGTAACCTAACCAGATTGTGTAAATTTGATGGTCTAACAGAGTGGAAAGGATAGTAAAAAAAAAAAAAAAAAAAAAAAAGCATTAAGAGCTACACAGAATAGAAAACTGTGGAGAGCCTTGATCACCTATGTCTTGTATAAGATTCTGTATGATTCCACAATGAACCTGTCTTTATTTACAACTGATCTAAATCTTCATTGCAATTTTTTTTTATCCAGTTCACAAGTAACTAAAGCTTGTTGAGAGAGAGAGAGACAAAGAGGAGAGAGAAAGGGAAGAGAGAGAGAAAGGGAAGAGAGAGAGAGAAAGAGAAGAGAGAGAGAGAAAGAGAAAGAGAGAGAGAAAGAGAGAGAGAGAGAGAAAGAGAAGAGAGAGAGAGAAAGAGAGAGAGAAAGAGAAGAGAGAGAGAGAAAGAGAAGAGAAAGAGAGAGAGAAAGAGAGAAGAGAAAGAGAAAAGAGAAGAGAGAGAGAGAGAGAGAGAGAGAAAAAATTATGTTTTATTAATACTACCTCAATCCCATAATAGTTGCTACATATATGCAAATGTAGCAATTATAGAACAAGTTTTAATTGGTTGATTTTACAACACGCCAACCCTTATTGGGTTATTTAGTGTTGAATTTTGGATGAAGTACTGAATGAGGATCAAAGTCACTGCTCAAAAGTAATGATCAACCAGATTAGCTTTGATGAGCATCACTTGACACCAGAGCATCTATTATGGAATAGAGATACTAGTTTTGGATAAGAAAAACAAATTAAACTAAAAGCATAACATTAAGATTTTTTATTCAAATTTTGTAAATAACAAAAAGAATAATTTCCTGATAAAAATGCAAAAAACTGAATAGAAAATAAAAATTACACTTAAAACATTTTAAAAAATACAAGAAAAAAAAAATTAGTTTTTTTTACTCTTAACTAAAAGTAAACATTTTTATTAATTTAAAAAGAGAAAATTTTGCAAGATTTAAAAAAAAAAAAAAATTGAGACCTAAGAGAAAAAAAAAAAATTAAACTGCATTTACCTGAGATGGCAGGTATATGTGGACAGAGGCACTGGCTTTGAGGACTTTTGTAAATTCTCATGCTAACAAGAGGAATTGTTCAACAATTTGATTTGAATTGGATAAAAAGATGAAAACAAAAATTGGTGAAATGAGAAAGAGTTATAATGCTGATTAAAAGGAAAAAAAAATTACTTTTAAAATATAAACTTACCAAATACTTGTAAAATCCTTTCCCGCCTTAAACAAATTATTTCAAAATAACTAAGAAAAAAAAATAGATGTGACATTGTTAATGAGAGGAAATTGTTTTAATGAAAAAGAAATTGAATAAGGAAAATTAAAAAAAATAAGAAAAAAAAATGATGCAAATGCAGTTAACAAAAATTAAAAATAAGATATCTGCAGACTGTTTATTTGTTAAAGAATCAACAGGGGGAGGGGACACTGAATGGACACAGAGTAGAGATTCACTGCCTCATGCTAAAATTCCGGATTTATATCATGAATTTCAAGCAAATGGAAAGAAGGAAGATACTGTTAAAATGATTAATGTATTGGGGGAGTATTGAAAATTTTTGTGACCAAAATTTAAAAAAAAAATCTAATATTTGATCATTTGGTCAGTTTTGGGAAAATGAGTTTGGTAAGAAAACCTTTTGGCACCCCCTTAATACTACTAGTGTTACCTTGGTGACATTTATTCATTATCTTGCAAACAAGTTTCACAAATTGTTTTGATTGGATAATGTAATTAGGTAACCATTTTTTGTTTTTATTAAAAGTGGGCTAAAACACATTTTTCTGTGTGAAAGGCCAAAATAAACTTTTTGAAGGAAATCTCTAAAGTTAATATTTTGTACAAGTTTTCTTGAGCATGGATAAATATTTAAAGATCTTTTAAATTATTTGTTATACTTGTTTTAACTAAATGATCCATGATCATTGTGGTATTTGAGATCCTAATAGAGATCTATATATATATATATATATATATATATATATATATGAGAGAGAGATATTATACACACTTAGTATTTGATGTGTCACTATATGTACTGATGAGAGTAAATGAATTTTGATGGAACTGTTTATTCAATTCTACTCATAATACTAGTTTGTAACTATTTCAGTTATACAAGATCATCTAAATTACAACAAATTTATATTTGTTCTTATAATAAAATTGGAAAGTGATTTTTTTCAATGACAAAAATTACATTAAAAAAAAATACACCAGCTGGATAATTCTTGCAGCTTTTGCTACAATTATAGGAAAGCTATGATCTTACTTTAAGACTTTGCATTGACATCTTTGAAGATGACTGAACCTTCATCTACTGTGAGTCTTAAACATGTACTAATTATTATAGGTGTACTGATAGTTGGGGGACAAAACAAAATAACAGAGAGCTGTCCCCAGGCAGATATTCTATGCCACCTACAATTTCATAACTTCAATTAAACAAGTGGAATTGGACATTCATTTTTTTTAAATATTTTTTTTGTTTTTAACAGAGACATAAATTACAGTTATTATAAAAAAAAATCTTTTCAAAAGGTTGTCCATGAGGCATGCAGCTACATATTTGCTAGCCAAAAACAAATTTATTCAGAATTGGTCATTTACTAACTTCAAATTGAAAATTCATGTTCATCTCTGTCAAGATTTTTTAGTAATCTTGTTGTCAATTAACTTTTCTTTTTATAATAATAACTGTATTTGATATATAAATTGAATTTGATATATAAATTTCAGAGAGAAAATAAATTATCTGGAAACAGTTTTGTTTGTAAAGAAAATTCTTATATTCTTTGTTGGATAAAAAAAGTAAATTTAGTGTTTAATTTATAATTTACTAAAAAATAAATATTTAACAAATCACTTTTAAGAATTCATAATGAATATTCAAGTGTGTGTGTATATCTTAAACACAGACAAATTTTCTTTAATGGTCTAGAAAAAAAAAAAAAAACTTATCAACTAGAAGCAGTAACAGGTATTTATTTAGTTGGTGGGGGTGCTTAAAAAAATCATTTAGTCAGATCCCAATGGAAGCATTCCAAGAAGAATCAGACAGTAACTGTGAAAGTTTAAATTTACTGCAAGAAGCAGAAATAGAATTTGAACTAGAAAATAACAATGTAGAATAATTTCTTGTGGAAACAATAAATTAAAATTTAATTTTATTTCCTCCATTTTTTTCCTCCATTTGGTATAAAAAATAAAGATAATAAAAAACAAAGACCCTTAAATTTACTAAAAAGGAACAAATTTGTCAATGACATACAAATTCAATATTGTTCTATTTACAAATACTTTTGTCTGTTTTAGATCATAAAAATTGAAAAATAAATCTGATTTAGAAAATGTATCCATAATTAACAAAATCTTATATTTGATCAAATATAGAGTTGCTTTCTCACAAATGTACTTCTTTGAAGTGTATTATGGAATCTATTTACTAAGTATTAATTAAGACATTTATATACATAATAACATAGATACTTTACAAAGTAAATAAAAAGCCATTAATGAAAACTGCTTCAAAAAACCATTTTCAAAAGTGTGATACTTACAGAAATACATATCATTAAAGGGAGTTTTTTTTTTTTTTTTTAAATCATACAGAGCATTCCAGGTATTATTTCCAACACTTAGTTGCAGCTCAACTCTTGGTATTTAACCAACTTAACTACACCTGTTCAAAGAGTTTTACCTTTATGTGATTTAAATTTTTTTTTTTATTTATTTAAAATTTGAATTGTAACAGATTATTTAGATATTGTTGGAGCACACAGGAAATGAGATGCACTTGCAAGGTTGGGCTGATTGGGCAGGAAGGACCCCCCCAAAAAAAAACTCCAATAAAAATGGCTTTAGGTAGAGTTTATAAAAAATAAATAAATTGAAAAAGGTTTACTCCCTTTCATCTATTTTACCTCATCTTGAGGACTGCTTTATTTTTTTTTACAGCTAAGTGGGTGAGGATGGAGGGGTTTGAAGAGAATTCTCTAAAATTACAACCAAATCTATTGCCCATCAACAATAACAAGAAAAACTAATTTTTCCAAAATTGGAAATTGAAAAAAAAAAAAAAAAAAAAAAAAAATAGGAGGGAGTGGGGTGTATCCATGTACATTTGGACAGGTTTGTTTCCTGTAACAATTTCATAGTAATAGACAGAATCTGGTGAGTCATGGCCCAAAACCAGAGAAGGCAAGAATGATGATGATGATGACTACGACAACAATGAGATTCAATTTCTCCCTGGCTGTCCAGTATCAGATAAAATGGATATGTGGGTGGGTGGGGAGTTGGAATAAATAAAAGCCTGTGTGGTAACAGCTTGTTACTCTCCATCCGGCCGCAAGTGGTCAGTGCGTGGCTTCGCTTGGACGGGGCTAGATTAGAAAGATTTCTTGAGTTGTTCAAATGTCAAGAAAAACTGGAGAGAAAACAGTTAAGGAAAGCGAAAGAGTTAAGCAGAAAAAAAAAACAAAAAAAAAAAAAAAAAAAAAAAAAAAACATGGCATTTGTCAGATAAAGAAGTTATTTTAAATATTTACAGTAAATTTCCAATTCAGTCTTAATTCATTTCTCATTAATGAAAATTCAATCATCCAAATTTAAACTATTTACCAATTCTTCTAATCATTACAGACTTTTATCTTTTATAAACTTGGTAATAAAGATTTTGTAAAGACTCATGAAGAAAATTGGTGTTAGTAATGTTATTGCATCATTCAACTATTTATGCAAGGAGCTCTTTTATACTGAGATTTATTATTTATTTATTTTTGTATTATAGACTGGTATCTTCATCTTTGTTATCAATGTTTCAGCTGTTGTACCTTCTCTGACTTTCTTCAGGTGTCTGTCATTCTGATTAATCTCCTGAGTCTTTTATTTAATTTACAATAATAGATTATTGTTATTCCACTCTCCACATCTTGAGATATCATGTTCTTATTTAATAACAACAGCCGAGTAGACAGTTCAGTCCTTAGATTCAGTGGAAACAGGTGTGTAGATGGTCGCAATTGTTTCACTACTGAGAGATCGTGACAGATGGACAATGAAACGAGAACAATCTAACACTCTAGGTTCAGTTTTAAATTTCCTGAAGATTACCTGGATCAATAGATACCTGAAGAAAGCTGGAAGCTACATGGATTGAAGCATTCTGACACTAAGATGAGGACATTAGTCCAAATATGATTAATGACAACTCTTCATCACAGAAATTCAGAAAAAGAAAAAAAAAAAAAAACCTATTGTAGATCTCTGCAATAAATAAAATTTACTGATCATTATATGTAATAAATGAGTAAAGGATTGGGAGGAGTTTCTTATATAGATTTTAAAAAAAAAATACCTTAAACAAGTTTCACAAAAATAATAATGATGCTCAGTTTTATATAGAAAAATTGCTGTAAACCTTTTCATAAATAGGTTCTTGTCTTCATGTAATATTAAAAGAATGTTCTATTAAGTCAAAAATATTACTTATGAAGTAACATTCATTTGTCATTAATTCTTAGCAACAAGAGTAAGATTGAATTTCAAAGGTCCTTTGTGAATAATCAAGTTTTCAATTGGTGTGTATGTGTGTGTGTGCGTGAAAGAGAGAGCATATTTATTGTAACCGAGACACTACAAATCAAAAATTTTGAACTTCATTTACTGCCATTAAATTTTCTTCATTTGATTATTTACAGAAAAATAATGAATGCCATTTATACCCATTTTTTTTTAAGGTAAATCCTGTGCATGAAAAAAGGATACGATAATATTCCAGGGTCCAAGTCTCACCCAAGTTGGAATGAAACCTTTGTAGAGTGCAAAGAAACCTTCAGATTTGACAGTCTAGAGAGAGAGAAAAAAAAAAAAAGAATGACCATTGAACTTGTTTTGAAAAATAATCATGAGAAACAAAGGTAGAGAAAAACAGTTAATCATCAATTTTTTTTTTTTTTAAATGTTGCCTCTTCATTTGTTATGAGCTTGATTCATTGGAGTAATGTTTGACATGGCAAAACAAGTAATGCAAATGAAATAAAAAGGTAAAAACGTTTGGAGGTTACATATTTGTGAAAATCTGGCCAAAATATTGACATAAAAAAAAGAAAAAGAAGAATAAAAAGAATACTAGCAATTAAAGTAAAATTTAATTAGTCATAACAAACATTAACCTCAGAAGATAGGGGTGGGAGTGGGGGCTCTGTCCTCACACTGATGGGTACTGTAAAATCAACAGAAAAAAAAATTGAATACCTGAGATGGAAAAATGTCTTGGAAAATTCAACAAAAATTACTTAAATTATATTTAAAATATTTTATAAATTACTGTACTGATTCATGTATTAAAAAAGTTGAACAAGAATTAAAAAAAAAAAAAAAAAATTCAGAAATCTGAAATCTATGTTCACCTTTACATATATAATAGCCAAAATAGAAGGTTATATGTTCAAATCATGTTACGGTCAGTAGTTAATTGACCTAAAATCATCAATAATTCAGAGGGATAACAGGAAACAGTTTTTGAAATTCAATTACAAAATAAAACTGCAGATATATTAATCCTCAGCTTATTTCAACCAAGATTTGTTTATAATCTCCTAACAAATTTACTCGGCAACCAAATCTTAATCCGTGCTATGGTGAAATCCAATATATCAATATCACTTTTGGGAGACACCAATTATTGAATAGATAGCTAAAGCACTATAAATAACAAAAGTGTCAGTGTTTTATAATTGAACAAAGTTAGGAATTGTAAATAGATGCATGTATAGAAGCTCTGTTAGGCAATAATTGGATTATATACCTTTTGGACATTTGCAGTTTGTCAGTATATATTAAAACAAATCTTGACTAGTTCAAGCCATTTTATGTCCATATGGACAGCCACACTATGTAATGGGTAAACATTCAAGATGTCATCATTTACCACACGTAAATTGAGATAAATGCTCTTGATCCGAGTACTATGAAATCAAATATATATATATATATATATATATATATATATATATATGAAGAAATATAGTTTTAAGGTGTGCTATATTTATGGGATAAAGTGCTCAATATCAGAGATAGAGTGTATGTAAATATAAATATAAAAAGTGAACATTGAAGTCAACACTCAGAGGTGACAGGCTGTTTCAGGCCTGACGATTTGTGTCTAGCATGAAACAGCCTGTTGCCTCTGAGTGTTGACTTTAATGTTATATATATATATATATATATATATATATATATAAACCTACTATGGATTATTAGATGTATGAGAGATCATTTCTGTATATGCTGATTGCAAAAGTAATAATTACATTTGTAGAGATGGAATTCAAAGCTCATTCAGGTGTATTGAAAGTTGAGATTTATCAAGGGTATCATTACTATTAGCATTCTTTTATTTCATGTTAATAAACATCTGGGATTCTGGATAATTAAAGAAATTCTGATTGTGCTTAAATTTTTAAAAGTTCTGTGACTAAAAATGTATTTCGGTGACCTGATTATAATGGAAGTGCTAAGGTGGTTAAGGAGGACATTGAAAATAATACAATCTAAGGATTTTTTTTTTATTAGAAAATAAAATTTTTTATCTCTAATTAAGAACTTCCACTGACAGCTCATCAACAACTTATTAGGTCAAAGATTTGGTTGAGAATTTGGTAAAGGCTTTTCATACAGAATTCTATATTATTTTGACAAGGAATAAAAGAATTAGTTTAACACAGATTTTTTTTGAACTTGAACGAGATTTTGTCACCAATGTACAACATTATGATAGAAACAAGAAAGGTTGGTAAATCTTTTGCTAACTTTTGTACCATGGTCTGTTTGTACTTGATTTTGTATTTTTATTTACCGTTTTGTACATTCATTAAAAAATGACAAGTTATTTCTGAACAGAAGCAGAGGACGGCATAAATGAATTATTTACATTTGGACTATTGTCCTCACCTTTGTTGTTATTACTACAATGTTTCAAGGAGTTATGCCTTTTTGCCTTCTTCAGGTGTCTGTTGATCTGTGTCATAACAGAACCCTTTAATTTCCAGGGGTAGATTGTTTTAATTCTGCAGAACATGTCTGAGGGATATCTCATCTAGTTCTTATCTTTAGTACTGCTCAGTTATTAGTCACCCATTTCCAGTGAGTCTACGTCCGCACTACCCAACCAGGAGATTGAATTCACAATTTCTATATCACCAAATTTATGAACCAATGCTTTAATCCACTACTGTAAAGGGTTCAGTTACAAATTCCCTGAAGATTACTTGGATTGACAAACACCTGAAGAAAGCCAGATAGCACAATGGTCGAAATTTGATAATCACAAAAGAGAGGATAGTCGTGCATATAAATACTGTAAATGACTGCCCATCTCAGAAATTCAGACAGACAAAAGAAGTACACATTTTCTGTTTGTCAGACAAAAGAAGTACACATTTTCTGTTTGTCAGACAAAAGAAGTACACATTTTCTGTTTGTCAGACAAAAGAAGTACACATTTTCTGTTTGTCAGACAAAAGAAGTACACATTTTCTGTTTGTCAGACAAAAGAAGTACACATTTTCTGTTTGTCAGACAAAAGAAGTACACATTTTCTGTTTGTCAGACAAAAGAAGTACACATTTTCTGTTTGTCAGACAAAAGAAGTACACATTTTCTGTTTGTCAGACAAAAGAAGTACACATTTTCTGTTTGTCAGACAAAAGAAGTACACATTTTCTGTTTGTTAAGCACTGTTATAAATGAAGAGAATTACTGTTTTCATAAGCATTAATAAATCAAGGTCAAAACTTCCATAAGAGTTGATTTTTAAATTATTAACTCAAGTTATGAATACTCATTCTTAATATCTTGAATAAAAATCTCAAATGGAATTAAAATGATTGCTACGTGAATAAGGAACAGTTACCTGCACAAGGCAATCCATAGAAGAAGCATAAATAGCTGGGGCAGTTCCAGCTTCCCCAACTACTTTAATTACACGTTGATTCATCAGACGGGTCTGCAAATAAAAAATAAAATCCATTATTGCAAAAAGCCAGGAACTAAATATTGCAAATGGAAATTTTATTTATTTAACATTAATATCTTTATCAACAACAATGAAAAAAAAAAAAACACAATCAGATGAAGTGCAACCACCAATAGAATAAAACCCAATTTTGTGATGTCTTTAAAAAAATAGACTAAGAATGTGTTTTACAAAAGATTTATATTTTAAAAAATGGTATAATAATTTGAGGCAGTCATTATCAACCAATGTGCATATATATATATATATATATTTCTGGAATATACAAGGGGTGCACTGATTGTGGAAGCAGACTTGGCCAGAACTTTCTGCACCCTTACATGTAAACACACAAACCTGTTGGAAAAAAATACCTACATACTTCAGCTGCTCTGTTTAAAAGCATTAGATTTTATCTTTAAATGCAATAAACAATTTCAAATGCTGAATTCCATTTGTAGTCCTGATTCTTAATATTATTACCTTTATTTCTTACATCTTCTGGTTATTTTAATAGAAAAGAAAGAATTCAACCTTATGTAAGTCTTCATGATTCTCTTTCTCTCTCTTATATTTTATTTATATATCCAGATGTCTGTTGCTTAATGTTTCATTTATCAAAAGAAAAAAAAAATATCAGTCTGTGTGTCCTGGATCATGTAGGGTTACACAAAAATAAGGAATGAGAGGAGAAAGTAAGTTATGAGCATAAAATAGAATTAGATGAGAATTCCTTTGTCTTGATTGTAACAATCAGATAAGAATATTGGTATTCACAAAAGAAACTGACCTTTACAACATCTATTGGATTGGAAGTTACAGCACCTGCCAGACCTGCAGTAAAACTGGCTCTATATATAAAAAAAAAAAAAAGAAAGAGAGAGAGAGAACAATTATCCTGATTATAAACTTAAAATAAAGATTTAAAATAAAGAATTTTAAAAGAAATAATGGAAGTCACTAAAAGAAAAAGAAAAAAAAATGGGCGTTTAATATAGAGGTGTCTCGGTCATCATTTATGCAATAAATTGTCAGGTATATTTTTCATTTTTTTTTTTTTTAACCATTTCACCCCAAGCTAGGTGATAATACCACTAAGATTTAAGAGGTGCCTGGGAGTGAAAGAGAAAACTTTAGAAGGAACTGGAAACCCAATTGTAGACAGTAAATAAGAGATAAACCTCTATTCCTGTTCAAAAGGCCAGGAGGTATGTGAACTAATGATCGGTTCACCTATCTACTCCTGTTATACATTTAAAATTCTTTCAAATGAAAGAGTACAAATTCAGAAGATATTAAAACAATCATTAAGAAAGATTGAGCGTTGTTAATTTGTTAAAAATGTTTATGAAAAGGAAAAAAGGAAAGGAAAAAGGAAAAAAGAAAAAAGAAAGGAAAAAAAAAAAAAAAAAAAGATTTTAATTAAAATTTTTAAAACAAAACTTAAAAAGCACAGTTAATTTTTCTAATATTTTAATTTATTTCCACCACACCTAGTAAGAAATCCTATTGTTTCTTGGGTAAAACATTAAAAAGGCAGGATTTTAAATTCTTGACAGATTGGATGAATGAATAGGAAAAATTTCAGGCTAATGTTTCTACTGACAATGTTTTTAATTATTTCTGAAGAAAAATTAAAATAAAAATTTCACACTTATATTCAATATTCCTGAATTTATCTTGTAGTATCAAAAAGTACAGAACAAATTTTTTTTCTGCACTAGTAAGTTTAGTGAAAATAAGAAGTTAAATCTCATTTAATTAAAAGGGGGTAAAAAAAAACCCCAAAAAATAAATAAAACTATTGTATGTCTATAATCAATTTACTGGAAACAAAAATAGTTTCAATCTAAAGTCACAAAGCAAATATATATTTGTATCCATGTAAGGGTAATTATATTATTACCACTTTTTGTGTAGTGAGTATAAGATAACTCCTTTTATACACTCCTTCAAATTCAGGCAAGCTGAGGAAAAAGAAGGAACGAAATTTGCAAGCCTATATGAAATTGCTTTTGGACAAATAAAAACCTTATCTTCACAAAAATTAGCTGTTGAGCCAAGAAAAAAGAAAGAAAAGAAAATAGTGAGTTTATGTGAAGTCCTTTTTGATATAAAATGAGTAAAAAAAAAAAAAAAATGAACAAGAGAAGAGAGTCTGAAGTCATGAGAAAGGTTTTGTTTTTGTTCAGGCATCCAGTGTTCAAATTCTTGCCAGTGTCAAATTACTTACCAATTATATTACTGACTTTTAACCAAGCATGTGGCACTAAAGAACTAACTTTCAACAATCCAAGAAAAGTAAGCATTGTAAACTTTGTCTACTTTTGAACATTTTGTGATGTCAATGAACACTCGTTGCCACTTTTGTAATGTCAATGACTACTCGTTACTTTTGTAATGCCCATTGTAGTAGAGACTTTGTAATTGCAGATACAACTATAGTAATGCTATTGAACAATCCTGGTGTCAGATGTCTTCAAATAATACTCGCACTAATAGTACTTGCTCGATAATACTCGCTCGAATAGTAATCACCAAATAATGATCAGTATAGAGAAATAGCATAGTGAAATGAATAGCGATCCATATAGTAATACAGAACAGAATAGAAATGGTGATCAATGCTAATTCCCATATATACATTTCTTTTATGATCACATGGTCTACTTATTATAAATGGAATCACCTGTCTTTGCTCACTGGTGACCTGTGTTCAAACTCCAGTGTCAGCAGTGACACTTTATTCCCATATAACAGAATGTATACAACCGTATATCCCCTCTGAACAACAAACTCTTACTTTTGTTTTAAACATTTTTGAATATTATTTTGTGCCAGATCATTTAATCCATTGTGGTGAAAGAAAAAGTCACTTAGTGAGAAAAAGAGCATATTTATTCTGTTCAATATGACGAGAACAGAATAACCAAAATAGAAATAAATCAGTTGCAGTATTGTTTGTCCTCTCCAACTGTCAATCAATGAAAAAATTGGTTGGTGTTCTCAACCCCATCCATTGGCTTACATGTTGGATTTCTGACCATTTATGTGTATTGGGATTTGTGACATTGGACCTGCGATTTCAATTTTATTTTTTCTTCTAGATCTTTGAGTTTGGAATTATGATTTGTTTAGTTCATTGTGGAATTGGGCTACCATATCAATTATTTGAACACAGTGTTTTTGCAAGGAAAGAAACAAAAAAGTTTAAAGTTTTCTTTTTTTTGTTACAAGCTATTTTGGCAACATGGCGGATAGCAAATTTGATGTAAAGCGGATTCCTGAATTTGATGGCAGTTAGTCAATAGTAGAATGGGTAAAAAAAGTCAAACTGTTATGTGACCTCTGTGACATGATGCAGCTCAAGACCATCATTCTCCTTCGACTGACTGGAGGGGCATTTGCAGTGTATCAGCAATTAAACAAGGAAGAGAGAGTGGATGCAGCATGAATTAAGATGGCGCAATACACTTCTTGTGATGCAGACAGTTTCTCTGCATAAGAGCCGTTTGAAGCTCGACCTCCAGGATGGACACGCTGCCACTTGAGGAGTTATTGGCCTGGGCAATTATGAAGGAAGAGTCAGAAGAGGTACTTGTGGTAGTGGCTGCAAGGCCCACCCACAGTAAACATGTTCTCTCAACTGTGGGCCTTTCTGTGAGAATCAAATGCTACAGATGCAATGGCCCAAACTACCTGGTGAGGGAATGCCCCCAAAAGGGGCAAGTGACTTGGGCACATTGCTACCACTGCCATTAGGGGCCAGAAGACGAGATTGTCTTGGAGATGTGTCAGCATGTGATGTGTCAGTGCCAGCCTCATTTCCCTCCAGGATGTAAATGCAGCATTACCAGTTGTGATGCATCTCCTACCAGACCACATCAGTGCCATTCTATCTTCCCTGCAAGTCATGAAAGAGACACTCACCATAATTGATGTATGCATTGATGGAGTGAAATGTATCCCTCCCCCCACATGGATACAGGTTGTTTGTGTACACGTATGAACATATCCAGTTGTCGTCCATGAAAAAAAAAAAAAAAAAAAAAAAAAAAAGAAGAGATGGACATGCTGATGAAAAGGTCCTCGGAAGTCGAGGAGTCGCAAGCATGGAAGTCCACATAGACAATAGTGACCCTATCAATATAAATGTTCTGGTTGTGGAGAGCAAATTGTTAGGATTTGACTTACTCCTCAGGATAGATGTCATTGAGAGGTTGGGCGGTGTTCTCATCACAAAAATGGGGGGGGGGAGTCAGGTTTGTTAATCCTCATATTTGTGCAGCCATGACTGTAAATCAGCCCAACTTTACTGTGGAAATCAGCCAATATACCAGGACAGCATCATGGATCGATACGAGCTCCTTTGCAACTAGAGTGTCCCTGGAGTTAAATAGGGATGTAGTGGAAGATGCATGCTGGTTGCATCCCAAGAAGGACATTCAGCATATAAACATAGTTGAGTTAGATGCCGTACTCAGGGGTGTTAATGTAGTGCTTCAATAGAAGGCAAGTTTCACTTATTCATGGACTTTGCATACGTTCATGGATGGATATTTGACACTCTCACCAAAAAGGCAGGGAACACACAAAGGCCTCAAACGAGATGCTCATTAAGAGGAGGCTCAGTACCTTGGAAAATCTGGTCAATGAATATGACTTATCCATGGACAGTGGTGGTGACATCCAACTAGAACTGAGCAGACAAGCTGATGAGGATAGCATAGAGATGGCTCGATGCAGTGAAGAAGGAGACTGAACTGGTGAAACTTTTCTGTGCAGCATCAGTGAGCAAATACAGCTCAGGCAAGATAAGGTTGATACACTGTCAAAGTGGGCATGCTAGCATTAAACGAACACTGTACTTGCAAAGGTAGATTGATCCAGCTGTGTCCAAGGCAGCAGGGTTACGGTTGTAGTCAGAGAATGTAGAGAGTGTTAGTTTGTTGACCCATTACTAGTTCAATGGTCAAGAGAAAAGTTAGTGATGTGTGAATATCACTCACCACGATGGTAAACATTGACTGTGGACTCACTCCATTCACAATCTGGCAACAACTGCATTGACAAGATTCAGCCAGTGTCATCAGCCATTTAAAGGCCCTATCTTTTGAACAAGGACCTCCTGCTGAACTTCACACCGAAAATAACACTACTTTTTGTAGGAAACCATTCAATGAGTTTTTACATGGATGGGATATCCATATCTGATTCTTCTATGCACACATCCTTTCTGGTAACAGGATAGTTAAATGTTGCCACTGAAGTGTAAAGCAAATTGCTGTGAGGAAACAATGCTCAGTGACAGAAGCTGTATATTGGCACAACATTACACCCAAAGATGATGTGTCACTTTCCATTGTGCCTGCTAATGGGATTTACCGTTACAGTTCAGGCACAAGGTATTGATAAAACACCTCCACCAAAGCAAGAACATGGATGATTGACATATGGGTTAGGGGACCATGTGTGGGTAAAAGCCCCTCAAAACCTATGTACAACTCAATATCAAATAGGATGTGTCACAGGGATTAGAAGTCCACATGTGAGATTCGTGTTGATGGGATGCTGTGCCATGTGAAGGATCTGTGCCCCTTTTGTCAGTTCAAACACACCAATAAGTGATGTCGACAGCAAATCCTGAGGGACTGATCAAAATAAGATATGCCTAGAGCATGTCCTCAGAAGAAAACAATGCTCAGTCTAGTGGAAATACGTCTGATGTCCTTTTGGGAGGTGAATCATCAGGTGAGGAGACGGAAGACTGGTTGTCACCAGTGTGATCATGAGATCTGGGGGAATGTTGTGGAATTTGGCTGCCATATCAATTATTTGAACACATTGTTTGCAAGGAAAGAAACAAAGTTTGAAGTTTTTTTTTGCTACATCCATTGTATGAATATTTCTTCATGACAATTCAATAAAAACTACAGACTTTAAAAATTTCTGATTTATTTTCATAAAATGAGCTACTAACACTACTTCAAGGGTGTAAATTAGTAAAATAAATTCCTTATTTTTTTGTTAAAATTACCTGTATTTCCTCATTATTATCATCCATGGTTAATATTCTTGGCATGGGTAAAATCAATTCTTCTTTTTAACCCCAAAGTCTGATGTCACTATATCATTATAAGGAAATATTTCACAATCACTGGGTGAGCGGACATCACTACTGTCAGTTGAAATTTAAAAAAATGTTTCTCTTAAAACAATTTTAAGAAAATAGATTTCTTAAGTCCATTAGCTGTTATTGCTCTTTCCAGTGATGATGGGGGTTTCCTTCTTAACCTTTTTTTAAAATAGTGTGGAATATCAACATCTTGAAACTCCAAAGGTATAGTCATTGCTTTTGGACAAAGCAAAGAGAAAAACCTTCATGAACTTCATGAATCCTCACATAAAAAGGAAAGGGGGGGGTTGTAAAAAATTGACTTACAGAAAATGAGTGCCTGCATGATCTCCCATTAAGTCTGATTTGATTATATGTTTCTTGGTGATATCATAGACGGGTAGCTCCACTCCAGCAACAACAGCTGCTCTTTGTGCAGTCGGAATAACTCCCTGAAAGTAAAACTAGCAGATTTAATTTAGCAAAAGCTTCTATCAAATCATATTTCAAACTGGAATAGCACACACAGAAATAAGAGTAAATTGTTTGTAATGACAAACTTGAAGTAAAACTCCTGCATTAAATGTTTTATCTTTGAAAAAACTTCTTTTTGACTTGGAATTAAAGGAAAAAGAAATTCATTTTAATTTATTAAAATTAAAAGAGAAAGTAATTTATTAAGACAAAAAATGTATTAAAAATGCAGAGTAAATTTATATCCAGGATCATCCAACATAACTCTTTTTCTAACAAAACTACTGCTATTACAATGTGGGATATTTAACAGCAATAGTGTTAAAAAAAATAATAAATAAATGCATAAGCAGTAGAAAGCCAGACAAGGTTGGTTCTCAAGATACACCGACACCAAAAATTTAAAGCTAAGCATCCCTACCATCTTTAGCTTTTCTTGTAGAATTATCAGCATTTCTTGTATTTTATCACTTCTCCATACAAGATCACATTGATAAAAATAAAAAAAGAAAAACATTATTAGTCAGAAAGTCTTTTTCAATGTAGGATTCCTTTTTTCCACTCCATTCACTATTAGTCTGATATACATATTTACCTATAATATCTTCTAATAAATAGTCTCTGTAGAATGTAGCAATTTTAATATTTTGGGAATAAAAATCTTTGCTTCTTATATTTTCTATATTTAGTGTATTTACTGGCTAATGTGATACACATTTTACAAAATAAAAAAAAATAAAAAATAGATTGGAATAAATTCTTGAATAAAAAAAAAATCAGACATCTATATGATGATTTAAAAATGAAATAAAACAATAATTCAATTTTATAAAAGGGCAGAAGAACTTGATGAATCAGCTAACTAGAGGCAGTGTCACAATGAACCACAGTGGAGAAAGCAACGGGAAACCACTCTACTATTAATCCCAAGAAATATCATGGCAATTCACAAACACAATATGAAACCTAACAATGTGAAAGGGGTTAAATCTATGGAAATTAACTCCTTGCTGGGTAAGGACCAACATGTGCAACAGGTGTTATCTGACTGCCATCCAGCAACTGTTAAATGGCATAAAGGGGATAAAATTCCTCAGAACTGATCCATTGCTTGGAAAGGAGTAACAGGTGTCACTGGACTGTCATCCAGCAAATGTTTGCATCAAACAAAAAATAACTCTTGGGACATACAATGTTAAAATGTTAAACAACTGTGACCAGTTGGAAAATGTGAAACATGAGATGAGTAGGTTAAATGTCAACATTTTAAGTGTATGCGAAATTAGGTGTCCAAAGAACTGTTAGAGATGCTCAGCAACCTTGATATATTCGGGAAAGACATTAAAATAATCAAAAACCGCTACTGGCAGCAAACCACCTGCATATAGATAAAAAATTCAGCATATATATATATATATATATATATATATATATATATATATAAACAACAAGGATGTATCTTCTCACTAGACTTATTCAACCACAGTGAGGAAATTATGAAAGTACTAGAAATCCTACCACAGCCACAATCTTAACAATATAAGATATGCAGATGACACAGTGATGATAGCAGACACGGAAAGGAAACTACAAAACTTCCTAAAGAAGGTAGTGAAGGAGAGAGAAAAGAAGGGACTATGCATAAACTACAAGAAGACAGAATGCATTGTCATCAGTTAAAAGATGAGTCCAAAATGCAAATTACAGGTTGGGGATACTCAAATCAAGCAGGTATAGAAATTTAAATATTTGGGAAGTGTTCTAACAGAGGACAGAAAATGTAACCCTGAGATCCAAAGATGCATTCCAAAAGCTAAGCAAAGCAGAGTATTAAGAGACAGAAAATATTTTGTTAGAAACAAAGAAAAGAGAACTGAACTGTTACATGATGTCTGTCCTCCTATATGGCAGTGAATGCTAGACAATTTCCTCAAAGATGAAGAAGAGACTCAAAACCACAAAAATATGTTTCTACAGAAGGATGCCATGGGCTGAACATATAAGCAATGACAAGGTTTTAGAGAAAATGGAAACAAACAGGAAACTTATACTCAACATTAGGAAGAAGCAGGTGAAATTTCTGGGACATGTAATAAGGAAGGAGGGCTTGGAAAATCTGATACTCACAGGATGGATAGAGGAAAAGAGGGATGGGGAATGCAACACAGGATATACTTAATGGGTTCGAGCAATTGGATGGCAGAACAGGGTTTGGAAGAAATAACAAAAAGACAAAACTTATTAAGTGCTATAAAGGACAGGAGGATGTGGAGGGCCATAATAGCCTATGTCCTGAAGGTACACGGTACATGAAAGAAGAAGAATCAGACTTTATAATTGTCTTGGTTATGAAAAAGATTTTAAGTCAAGATGGAAATAGATGGATTTGTGATCTCAAATTATTGCAATTTCATTTTTCTTCTTAGGTTAAATTGGACTTCAAGGATGTTCCTGTTCTATTGGTCTATCTATAATGTTATCCTGCTACTTGAAAGGGTGGTGGTGGGGAAGAGATGAGTTGGGGGGGAGGGGGTTGGGTTAAAGAAACCACTTACTCTCCAAAGTCCAGGTATTCCTTCATTTTGATAGATATGTATGAAAGATTTGAACATGGATGTCTGCCCAGCTGCTGTGCATGCTTGCATCCGCACCTGAAAAATAAAGAGAGAAAAAATAATTTAACATTACTATCTCCTAATTACCATACATGTTAAAATTGGCTAAATATTAGACTTACAACCAAATTTGTTTCTTTTTAATATTTAATCTTATTTTTTTTCATTGTAAATATCAGATCACCATTTCTATAATCATTAGTAGACAGGACAGAATTTAAAAAGCAGAAACTGAAACCTAAAACGAAAAATAAACAATACAGATTTTCTTTAAATTCTAAATTAATTAATTTAGTTTTTCCTGAACAGTTCAAGATTGCACATGAGAGACTTTTTTGTCAACAGAATTAAGGTAGAATATTCTTTTGTACTGAAAGAAAATGATTCCAGGTAAGAGAACAGATTTGTAAAACAGGATATTTGCTAAATATGTAAATATAAGAGTAATGAATAATGTGACACTATTTAGCGGTCGCGTGAAAATTAAAAGCGAGAAATAATTAAGGTGAGAAGAAGCTATCACGAAAAGACATACTGAGCGATGTTATTTCTTTTAACAAAGAAAAGTGGTCAAGATTTTATTTTCATTTACGAAGAAAAGTATTTTTTTTTCACAGAAGATGGGAAATTCGTAAGATCTCGGATCTGTCGGAATTAATTTATGCTACGACGCGGCGCATAAAAGATAGCAATCTGCCCATGGCAATAATGAAAATTTCAAATTTGTCAAGTGGCCTACGAAACAAGCTGGAAGATAATGGTAATCAGGTCACACACTGACCGAGAAAAGCATCAGCTGAGGCCATCCCAGACAGAAAGAGAGAGAAAGGGAAAGAATAAACCATTAACTATCTTTCGGAGATATCATTTGTTTTTGGTAAGAGACCACCTGTTTTATTGTCCAGACCTGGACATGATAAAAGTTTGTTACCTGGACAGATAATTGGTGACAGAGTGCGAAGACGTCCAGTTAACCACCCCTTTGACGCTGGCAAAAATCTCGTTGATAAATTCCAAATGACATTCGGTTAAGATAGAGATTAAGGACCATACTACGAGTCATAGGGGTCTGGTGTAGGGAAAAGAAAGAAAAGAAAAAAGGAAGATAATTTTTTTTTTCCTTTGAGTGATAATTGTAAACACCCGCGCTGCCGAGCATCATTGGCTGAGTAGTGGTGTGAGCGGTGGATGAAGGTAAACATATGAGAAGGAGGGGAGGCCTGTTGACGCCTCTGAGGGGATTGGTGTGAGATATCACTGTTAGAGAGAAGGGAAACCTGTTGACACCCTCTTAGGGGATTGGTGTGAGATACCAATATGAGAAAGGAAGAATTTGGGAGGACAATTCCCTTAAGAACCCCTCTGGGGCAGAAAGTAATGGACTTCCAAAAATGGAAAGTGATAAATTTTCCTGTCTGAAAACAAAGAAAATCTTTATTGTGGATTTAGAATTATCGAGGAACTCAAACCCTGACAAGCCCACACCCGGTTTTGGTCGGCATCCATATAAACAGAGTTGCAGCGAGTAGACGGGAGTTGCAGTTGGAGAGTGGCAGAGTTCCGAGGAGACGCAGACAGAGTTGAGCTGTGAGCTCTGAGACCAGCCTCGCAGGAAGCTGACTGAAGATCCATGCATTCTGACTTCGACTTCTAACCAAAAACAATTTATTTTTGAAGAACAACTTAGACTCACACCACCAAAACAAGTTTTACGAGTATCGCTTGAAGATACAAAAAAAAAAAAACAGTTATTGAAGAACAACTTAAGATATTAAGACTCACCTAACAAACGCAAAGTGTCACGTATCCATATTAGTGGTTTGGGAGAAAGACGCAGTCCTGTATTCAGCAACCAGATATAAAAATATTTGTTATTCTTTTTTAACACATTTGAACTTTTCGAGTTGTTACTTTATTTTCTTTTACATATACTTGTGCGATGTCATCTTTGCTTGAATTCGGCTTGCATTACGGCCCGGCGACTGATTGATTTCATCTACCTAAGATCAAATCACAAAGTGGGTAGGTTAGACTAGAAATCAAAGCAGTTACTTCGGTAACCAGACGTTGGAGCCGAGCTGGGAACGAAAAAGCTGATACCGAATCTAACCAGATTCTCATCCGAATCAGCCAAGGGTTAGAACATCACATTTGGTGCCGCGACCAATACCAAGTCACATTGGTCGTCACAGGATAGGACGGAGGCCGGGAGGAACGTCACAATAATAATACAATGGAAAGTGAAATCCATTTAAATTCTGAGCTAATCTGTTATGTCCACTTTAGTACTAATACTCAGTGGGAAAAGCATTTCTCCATCTCTTATCTCCCTAGCTAGTGGGAGGTGGGTGGGTAGAGGAGATAAGGGAGGATTAATTAGACTGTTAAATTAAACAGCATCATTATCACTCAAGAAATTATTATGATGCCTTTTCTGTTGGTTAATCAAGTTCTTGCTTTTGGTGTACAGCAGTTTTGATAATGTAAAGCTGATCAATAAAGATATTGATTAAGGGGAATTTATTTGCTATGATTTTCTAAGCCATTCAACCAAATCCCAGATACCATCAGAATCAACAGATTCTTTAGTAGCTCTGTATGTATATAATCACTTGACTATTTCTTGACCTGTAGCCATTTATGGGTTCCAGTTCACAATCAAAGCTAATGGATGATAGCTCACAAAACAAGAGGGAAAAATCAAAATGGTCCATTAATATACCGTTACTTGTTGTGGGTCAAAAATGGAATATTAAGAGTACCATAAATGTTTTTTTATCAGATTTTCTTTATCAATAGTAAGCAGAGAAAAAAAAGTTAATATCCTTAACTTAAAGTGCAACTGTAAGCATTTTGATCATTGTTAGAAGAAATATTTTTTCTAAAAAAACTAAAAAGAAAAATCTTTTCAATTATCCAAGTTTTTAAAATATTCCCCAGAATATACTGCTTGCATTAAGACCTTTAGAACTGTTATACGAAATAAACCCTATTTCCAACACAATTACGTACCCATATGCATACCATATTAAAACATGCCCAAACTTTATTTTCTACCCAATAACAGACAATATTACAAACATGCCATGAAGATTCCAAAATACTACACACACCATTTAAATCAAAGTGTTTATTGGTTAGAAATTAACATCCCAAAATATGTGGCCAATCAGTGAAAACTAAAACCCTATTTTTTTCAAGCCTACTTTCAGGAAAAATTTCTTATGAAAACTCAGATTACGATTTTCAAAGAGCAGAGATGCAGCTGTCTCTGGATTGTTTGTACACAAGAGAAGACATGATTACTGAGCTTTTTTCTTTCTACCACAGCATGTGCTGAAGAAAAAAAAAATGTGCTGGCAATTTCAAATGAATCGGCTACAAAAACATCTTGGATGGTCAGTGAATCTTCACTGATGGCCAGTTGGCAACTTCAAATGAATTATCTCCCACAATGAAGATGACCAGTGAATTTTTGCTAGCAATAAACGCCTTCTCTCAACCACTGCTTTTTATGGAGAACCAACTATTTAAAACCACAACCTTTTCTGTGAAACAACTACCCAAAGACCAACTTCATTAAGACTATTTTTTATTCCTTTTTGATCTTTTTGAATTTCTATATGTGTGTGATTCCAAAATTTCTTTGGCAGACAATCAGGTTTTCTTTATTTTATTATTGTTTACAATTCAGATATTTGGGTATTTAATATAAAAACTGAATTTCCTAACAAAGAGAAAGTTGATGTTATCAAAAAATATTAATTATTCACATGCAATAAAATGCACAGACACTAATACTTATATAAATAAACTTTTTAAAACTTAGTGGTAAATAGTAATTGTAGGTTTTACTTACCTTAAGTACATCAGTTGGATTGGCTATGGAACTGGAGACAACTCCTGCCAACACACCACTAAACACATTGATCACCATTGTTTCATCTGAAAAAGAAAATGTAGATAAGACTTGAAAAAAAGAGAAGAGTATGAACAAACTGTGGACGAACAGGAAGTTTTTGCTAAACATTTCAAAGTTTTAGGTTTTCAATAAATGATGAGAAAAATATTTTTCACTACCTTTCAAAATGTTAGAAATATTAGATACTTGCTGAAAAGTTATCAGCCAGACCTAAAGAGGATTTTGTGAAGTTAACTAGTTAGAGAACATTAGTCATACATAGAAATAAATTCTATGTTTTTTATGTATGTTTCTTTGGGTAAATATTAGAGAATGCAAATTCTTAATGCTCTTAAATAGAAATTCACAAATATATGAAGGAAAAAAAAAAAAAGAAAAAACAATAGGAAAACTGTGTGTAGTTTTAACAAAACACATTTTGTCCAATGTGGACATTGAAACAAAGTATTTATAAGCCAAAAACAAAATGCCGTTAGGAATTAGAAGAATTTAGAAATGCTATTATATATTCATTGGATCAACTGAAAAATTACATCATTTACATTTTATGTTTAAAGAGAATTTTTCATATGTAAAATATTGTTTGTATTCTTGTGTTGATGGATTCAAACATTTTCTTTTGATTTTCTTGATATATTTGTTGCGTATGTTGGCTTGGGAAAGTAGTTATTCTGTTAGGAAAGGTGAGATTAGGGAAAAAAAAAAAAAAAGGGCCGTAGATTAATATTTGGATAAAATTCAATAGCAGCACTCTTGAGGACTGTCCTGACTGAATTATTTTTTTTTTTATGAGTGTAGCATTTTTAAAATCAAAATTGTGGTTGAATTTATTTCTATGTATGACTAATGCATTTGTCAAATTGTTATTTATGAGGTCTCTTTCATGCTCAGGATTTTTAAAAAAATTTCTGTGTGTTTCTCCAATGTATTCTGCTTCAAAAATATTATTGCTATGGATGTTTGAAGATCTGATTATATCCATAAGTGTTTGTCATTATTTTGAGATTATTTAAATGGGAAAGGCTGTACTGGATAAGTGGATGTGATGGAGTTGGTCAGTAGTATTATGTATCTGTTCTTGTATAATTTATTATTATAGATGATATTTTTGTTGCGGTTGTATATTTTGTACGCCTTTCTTCTCATGGATGAAATTATATGAACACTGTAGGGTTTTGAATATGTTTTTTATGTATGTTTCTTTGGGTAAATATTGGAGAATGCAAATTCTTAATGCTCTTAAATAGAAACCTATAATTATTCCAGATTTAATTTTAGAGGAGTGCTTTGAGTAGAAACTGACCAGGTCATTTTTGTTTGTAGCTTTTCTATAAATGTCAAAATTAAGTTTGTTATTGTTTTTGTGTAACATGATATCTAGGAAGGGAAGAATGTAGTTGGTTTCATTTTCAAAGGAAGTAGGTTCAATGTTGATAAGCTGGTTGAGAAGATCTGTTAAATTAGTATTTTGTGGATATATTAGAAGTGAGTCGTCTATGCATCTGAAATAGTAAGAGTTTGAAGATAGAATGTTTTTGAATGGGTTACTTTCTAGAAACCCAAAAAATAGACAAGCAAGAATGCCACTGAGAGGAGATCCTATAGTTAACCAACTCTACAGACAAAAATTTGGTTTATCAAAAGTAAAGAAACATTCCTTGTTGATTAGTTGGCATATTTTTATGATTTTATATGTAGGTAGAGGTAATTTTTGTTTTTGTTAGGTGTGTTTTTAGTAGATTTAGGCATTTCTCTATAGGGGACATTTGTGTATAGAGATTTTATATCTAAACTAGCCATATATTTGTTTTTCTTTTTTAAATTTGTTTAGGAGGTCATCTGAATTTTTTATGTGTGATGGAGTAATAGTGCCAAAGTGTGAGGTTAAGATTTTGTTTAGTGTGCCAGCTAGTTTATGTGGGGTGCTGCCTATCCCTGATATAATTGGTCTCATTGGTATGTTTGGTTATGTTTTTGGTAGTTCATATAATGTGGGTGTTTTTGGATGGTATTCAATAAGTTTTATCCAGGAGGAGTCTTCATTTTTAGAAGTTTTTTGATGTTGCTTGTGAATTTTTGTGTTTCTTTTATAGCTTTGTTTTCATTTACTTTTTCATTGATGTTGTCATCATTAATGAGGTTTCATTTTCTGTTGATAAATGTCTTTATCCATGATTACAAACTAGGATATGCTTCTTATCATAGTTGATTAAAATGAACTCAGTATACTGAATAACAATAGCAAATTGTCCAAGGTTGGCCAAAAAGACCTAATAACAAACTTATCCAAATTCCAACTATCGGATACACAATTAGAAGCTTTGGTCAAAAATTTGCTGCTGGAATATCAAAATATGACACCAAAGATTACATAATTAAAAAAAATCACAATGACTCCGCTTTTAACAAAGGCTACATCCAAGGCCTAATCACAGATATATATATATATATATATATATATATGTGAAAAGTGAATATAAATATATATATATATATATATATATAAACGAATGACACTGCACTTCCACAAAAGGTACATAAAAGCCTTGAAAGAATTAGCTAGCAATAAAAACATCCGCATATTTACTTCTGATAAGAGTGGGGGAATTGTAATCATGGATAAACACATTTATCAACAAAAAATGAGAGACCTCATTAATGTTTTTTTTTTTACCTTGAAAAAGTCCACATTGGATGAAATATGTTGGCTAAACCTACACAGTTTTCCTATTGTCTTTTTCTTTTATACATAGTCTTTTTCTACAGATTAATTCTGAGAATATATATATATATATATATATATATATATATATATATATATATATATATATAATATATATACACACACACACACACACACACACAATTTAAAATTTGCTAGATTTATGGGTAAAAATATTCTTAATACCAGAGTATATATAACAGTGTCATCTGATGATTGTCTAAAGAGTGAAACTGGTGGTCATCAATGCAGTGTTCATTTGTATGGCTTTCTAAATATAGCCGCACACACTTTATTAAGGACTAGATATTAATTATTCTAGATTTAGTTTTGTCAAGGAATTTGTTTAACCCTTTAAAAGGTTACATAGCTTGTTTTTAATTACCCCACTTTTTTCTTATTTTCAATCTTCTTGTTCATAAGAATGAACTACTGTATTAAAATGTTTTTTCTTTTACTAATATTCACCCTATACAAGGCCTAAGGGCCACTCAAGAGAGAGAGAGAAATTGTTTGAGCAATAAGAATAATGAGTGCCATTTATGAGGATATATATGAAAGATAATGTTTAACCTTAGATTTAAAGAGGATTAAAATTGTAGTGGTTAGGAACAGATCCTCTTGGAATTCCGTCTCACAAAGCAACAGTTCCTGGGAAGAAGCTATTTGAGCAGAACTTACTCCTTATTAAAGGAATACAAAAAGAATGAAATGGTTCACCTCAGTCTAAATTAAATAAGTGAATACTTTTATTAATGGAAGATGTTTGTACAAGGCTAAGTTATGTATAAGTCTTCCTACATAGTTTCAAAGGACCTATTTCTACAACTCATACTATCCACTGATCTATAAATGATTTGCCATTTTTAAAACATCCACACTTTCTCCTGCACTGTCAAAGGATCATCATTTGGCTGGTTCTGGTCTTGTTTTTTTTAAAACAACAGAACTTAAATTTATAAATTTATATTAAATCAACCATTCCAATTTGAGAAGAGAAGGCATAAAGAGAACTGCAGCCTCAATTTGATACATTTCTCACAAGAATTTCTTTTTAAAAAA